>JABUQX010054906.1:2500-5000 GCA_015478945.1 Trachelipus rathkii
CTAAAAATATATACAACTATTTGATTACATGTAATACAATATTTATATGTTTACAGAAAAATAAAGGAATTAAATTTTAAACACAAACATATTTGGTTATATCCGTTATGATATAAAAAAAACATACAAACATTTATAATGCATAAAAGTACAAAAATGTTTTGTGACATAATAAAAATTATGATTATGAAAACAATTGAAATTATCACAAGTTTAAAAGGCCACATTTGATCCGAACCATTAAAATCCAAGGAAAGGTCCAGTATAAGACGTTTCTAACGTTATACCCAATGATTTTGACCAATGCGCACGTAGTTTTCAAAGTGTAGTTACGAGAGAAACATTGTTTGACATATGTAGAGACGAAGTTGCTGAAGTTTAGGTTTCTTTTATGAAAAATTTTCTTCATACATAAAAAAGGGAGATGGTCGCAGAACCATTTAGGAATTTCGAAAAGGAATCAAGATTCGTAGGTGGAATTCAAAAAGAATGTTGCTGCGCATAATCCAAACTTAAAATGATGAAAGAAAATCCAATACCATAAAGGAAGTTACATATGTAGAGGCGAAAATTGCTTGAAATTTAGGTACTTTTATTTGAAAAATTCTTCATACATAAAAGGGAAGGTCACAGAACCATTAGAATTCGAAAAGGAAATCAAGTTCGTAGTGGAATCTAAAAATTAATTTCTGCGCCCATAATCCAAACTTGAATGATTAAAGAAATCCATGCCGAAAAGAGTTTGCTATGTCTGACAATGAATCCTCGAACTGTGAAAGTTGTGAAAAGGTGAAGTCCATAATCCAAAATTAGAAATGAAAATTGGTCCAGTATCGATTAATGTTCGTTTGCCTGAGTCATTTTCTTCGAGTGTTGTGATAGGGAATTTTAGTATTTATTTTTAGTGTTTTTCTTTTTCTTTCATTTTTTTTGTTTTTCAGGAAGGCATTGATTGAAAGTGCTGGTTTGTTCTTTCTCCGGTGATTCACCAATATATATAGGGGCTATACTTAGCTAATGTTGTGGCTGTATGTTATGAGCAAGCGCACCCTTATATAATGAGGATGGTAATTTAGAAATCCTTATTTGAAATGATATTTTTAATTCAACATAAGTAAAATATGCAGGTGAAAGTTTAAAAAGTAACAAACAAAGTTCCTTCTTGTTGCAGATACTCTTGTGTAGGCGAATTGCAATTCTCATGCCGTTTTCCAGTGCGTTTTTTTTTCGAAACTTGCCTCAGACTCTTCGTTAAGCGGCGAAAATTTGTGATCGAAATCAAGTCGCAGCCTTTTCCTTGAGGTTTATCGCTCTTGCCGGGAGGATTCCTGGAGAGAGTATCTTGATGAGATTTTCTTTTGATTTCTTAATAATTTGATCTTACTGGGAATTTATCTGACTGACTATCTGACTGAAGAGTATCTCAGCAGGACGGGTTTATATATTATTTCATTTCGACTTTTGCTAAAATTTTGCTCGCGCAAATCGTTAGCATAAGTACGAACATAAATTAAAATGTATTACAAAGTTATAATGGAGTGCTATATTTTATAATATATATTAGGTATATAATATATATATATATAGATATATTATATATATATATATATTATATTATATATATATTTATATATATATATATAATATTTATATATATATATATTATATATATATATATATATGGCTCTGGTTTACGTTGCGTAAACCTAACCAACCTATATGGATATGACGGTCTCTCATAAATTTTATATGTATATTATACTATATATATATATATATATATATATATATATATATATATATTAATATATATACTTTAATATATATATATAATATATATATTATATAGTTGTGTAGTATATTGTGTGACTCTGTCAATTCCTATATAGGTTAGTTTATGGTTACGCAACGTAATCCATTCTTAGGGTTAGGTCTAGGTTTTACGGCGATTGTCGCTCTGATAAAAGTTTAGGTCTTGGGTTTAGATCCCTGCTAGATGCTCCCAAACCTAGACATAACCTCGGATAGATCTATGATGCTTTCGTAAGCATCAGGACCTAACCTAGATGGACGTCTTACTTGGCCGTAAAACCTAGAACCCTAACTAGAATGGATCTGACTTTTGCCGTAACACCTTAGACCTAACCGTTAGAGTGGATTGACGCTTCCCATATATATACTATATATAGATATAATATATATATGAGGTATATATATATATACTATTATATATATATATATATATATATATATATTATATATATTATATATTATATATATATATATATTATATATATATGATTCATGTGTGTGATATCAGCTTTCCACTCTTATATACATATCGATTGTAATGAATTCGAAGCACATTTCATAAAATTGAAGTGAAAAATGCTTAAAATCAAATTAAAACTTTAATACTAAAGCAGCTTCACACCCTCAAAAATATTAGAAAACATAACCTGTTACTTTAATGTATATATTATATATATAATGTAATTTT
>JABUQX010054906.1:15000-30000 GCA_015478945.1 Trachelipus rathkii
GACTAAAAGTGCATTTTAAGAGTTTAGTTTAGTGTTTAATTCGCTCCACTTTTAGGGCGCGAAGTGTGTATAGTGAAGTGCCAAAAGAATGAAGATTAAAAATATCTAAAAATATTTGTTTAAAATTTTGCAAGATATTTAATATGCTTTTAATCTTCTCTTGTTAAAAATTATTCGTAGAAAACAGGAAATTAAAGAAAACGAAAAAAGGTGTAAACTTTTGTTACAGGATTTATTCCTACATGTTACAATCAAATTATATATATATATATATATATATATATATATATATATATGTATATATATACATATAATATATAATTATATATATATATATATATAATATAGTATAATTATATATATATATATAATATATATATAACATATATATATACAAATTAACATATATAAATTTATATATATATATATATATATATAGGTGACTAGATGTTAAATATTGCATAATCGCAATTTATTATTTAGATGTTAAATAAAGAACATAAGTGGGAAGGTAAATAATTACTGCCTTCTTCGGGATTGAACCCCCGCATGTTGCGAAATGAGGACAATATGCTCGATGCTTTACGACTGAGCTATCCCTCAACTCAAAAAAAGTGAGTTCACACTTTTAGAAGCAATCGAGTGTCGCCTTCAAGGCGACATCAGTGCCAGGTGTCCAGCCTGTCCTATCCCTCGTTCTTGATCATATGTAGGTGTTAAATATTGCATAATCACAATTTATTATTTAGATGTTAAATAAAGAACATAAGGCTGGACACCTGGTGATGTCGCCTTGAAGGGAACTCGATAATATAATGATTGTTTACTGGAATATAAAAAAAATTTAAGTATTTGTCATATTGTGTAAATATATGTTTGATCTTTATGCCCATTTTATTTATTTACGAAATAACTTCGAGCGTTTTAATGTTCTTTTTTCTCTTTTTTCCGCCTTTTTTTATGCATTTCTAGTTTTGTGAATTCTTTCCTAGATATTATTTGAACAGAGCTAGGGTTCTTCTTCGGCCTCAGCGGTGGTCAGCTAGAGAAGTTCGTCCGCCGGTTTTTCTCCCCCCTCTGTCCTCGTCGGCTCGAGCCCCCTTCAAAGGAATATCTAATAACATTTTTTTTTTTCTTAAGATCTTTGGCACTTATCAAATATATTCTTCCATACTAATGATTCATAAGAAAAGTCAACTTTGGAAACTTTTCTTTCAATATTATCTCTAAAAGGTATTCTCCTAGCTACACTTATAGTTGCTTTTCCTTGCCTTGGTTTTTTATTATTTGTTATAGTTCAGTAGCCAGAGACAAAGACAGCTTCTAGGCTAAAGAGAGTATATTTGTTATTTCCTACACTGGACTTTGATGTGCCTATATTTTTATTTATTTAATTATATTATATTATTACTATTACTATTTATATATATACTAATATTTATTTATACTATCATATTATAATATCTACTATACTATAATTTATATATACTTTATATTTTTATTATTATCTTTAACATAAATATATATATATATATTATACTATATATTATCATATATATATATATATATAATATAATATATAGTATAATGTACGTTACTTTTTGTCAGCATTCTCTTTCTTCGAATAAAGTTTCAACGCGCATGTACACAAGAAACTATAACATGCTACAGTGAAAATTTGAATAACATTTTTTGAATTTATGTTAAATTTTTCTTATCGAAGAATTGCTTAACAAATATTTTTTTATTCTAATATTTATTAAATAACTTCTTTTATTATCAATTTATTTTAGTAAAAAGGCGACCTTATATATATTGCGTTCTTCTCTTGAAAGCTGCATTGTTTCGTGTTAGAGAATAAATGTTTGCCTTAAATTACTTTGCTTTTTTATTCTTACGCACATATATAAAATATTATTTTTTCTTTATACCTTTTTTTTGTTAAGGTAAATTTCTTTTTTGTTTTTCAATCGTTGGAACCCCGACTTTCTAATTCTTTTTTTTCTATCTAAATTTGTACTTCTCTGTTTTTTCTCCGGTGGTATTTGTCTGTTAGTAATATTCTTTTAAAAAAAAAAAACATTCATAGGGACCCAGTCAAGGGTCTCTCGGCTACCATTGAGAGTCAACCGCATCTTTTGATTTAATCAAAACTGCAAATTTTTTTCAACAAATTTTTAACAAACTTTTCATATTTTTTAATAAAGTCCTTTCTCTCTTCCTTCCTTTTTTTTTTTTTTACATTTTCCGTGGGTTAACATATTAATGTCTTCCTGTATCTCACTTAAACATTTGATTATGTTTACTTTTTTTTTCTGGTGCTCCTACGCTGTTATACGTTTTCTTTTATAGTTACCATGCCTGCCTTTCTCGGCGATGCCGTGACCATATACTATTATTATTATCTTCATTTATTCACTATACTTTATTTTCTATCGCTTAACACCTTTTATAACGAGAAGATACGAGAGCGAACTATATTATTTCTATTCTTATTTATTATTTTTATACATAAATATATTCAAATATTTATTTTTATTTATTATACTTTTATATATATATATTAATATATATATTATATAATATACCTATTTATTATTCATAACCTATATATTTAACTTATTATATTTCTATATACTACTATATATATTATATTTTCTTTATATATATATATATATATATATATTTATTATTCTACCAGCCATGGATAACCACTGCAATATTGGACTTTGACCTTGGCTATAATTTAACATAAGATATTTTTTTTAAAACACATTTGAAATATTGTGGTTATATTTTAATAACTTGGATTAGACTTGAATATTGTACGTAATATAATAAGTTTTGCAAAGCCTTATATTTTTTAAAGCTGGAATAAATTTGGATATATTGTGATTTTAATTCTAATTATTCTTCTAAATATTTGTTTTTTGTTTTAAGTGTATTAAAGTTTTATATTTTTTAAGGCTCAACCTAATTACCATATGGGTAAATGTATTAGCCGGTCACCTCTGGTCACTCATGTCATGTGTCTGAGATTCTCTCCGCTGATAAGCGTCTCCGACTCTAATCCTCGCTGTGCGTGAGTGTTAATTTTGACGGCTTTCTTTTATATCAACAGCTTGCGATCGCAGAGCGCATCTCACCAAAAAGCTATAGCTCTTCAGAGTCGGTCTGCCATCATGTAACGCTCCAGCTCTTCTGTGCATATTACCATATTTTGGGCTATTTTTTTGTTAGTAAGTATCAAATCTATCATCGATTTTTCAGTATATCTTCCTTCTTCATGAGCTTCCTATCTAATACTATTTGTTCCATCTTCTTTACTCTCTCTTTCTTTCTCTAAGTTTTTATAGGTGTTCATAATTAGCCAATCTATTTCTTATTGCGAGTAATCGTATCAGCCTTTTTCTCTTTTTCCTTCTATTCTTCTTTCTCCCACTTTTTTTCTTATCTCTTTTTTGTTATCTTTTTCTCTTTCTTTTTCTTACTTATAATTTTTTTCAAAACAACCGCATCACTCGCTCTTTTCATACCTCTTTTCGTTCCCTACATCGCATTTAAGCCTCCCATTCACCTTTTTTCCTTCCTTTATCTCTCCTCTCTCACCAATCATATTATCATCTCTGTACCTTTCTTCTCTGTACATCCTTCTCCCACTGTAGGTCTTCCGCTGTATGGGGCATATGTTTGTAATATGTTCAGCGTTTCGCGCTTTAGTTTTTACTGTGATTGCCATCATCTTTACTCATTCATCGTTATCGTCTCTATTAGGTTTCTTTTATATTATATTTCTAGCGTTTACTATTACGACCCATTGTCCGCATAATTAATAAGGTCTCCTCTTTTAATTATTATCACAGACACACAAGTATATGTTTTAAAATTCCTTCTTCCCTTCCAATTCTATTCTTCGCACACTCCCTTTAATATGTACTCCAGTCTTCTCTTCTCTTCAAGCGCCCTTCCTAAGCTTTTTCTCCTCCTCTTTCTATTTTCTGCCTCATCTCTCTTTTCTTTCTTCCTCCTCCCTTCCTGCTCCTCTTTCTTGCCGCTCTATAATGCTTTATATCGCCTATTTTATAGTCGTTCATGATTCTATAGTGTATAGTCCTTATACCTCCGTAGTCCATGGGGCATGCCAAGTCTAGTCATTCTTTGTCCATATTCTCCTGTTTCCGAGGCAGACAATATTACGTTGCTTGAGCCAATGTAAATTCTCAGATTTTAGCTGCTTGAAAAGGCCCTGTCCCTCAAATTTCCTTATTTGCCAGAGTCTCTTCTCTTGTTTCTTTAGTCGAATCCAGTGGTTACAACCGATCGAGGAACGTGAAACTCGTTTCATTTTACTTAGATATTTTATATAAGCTTTCTTATTTTATTTCTATAATATATATTACTATATATCTATGTTTTATCTCTATCTTATAAGTATATATAATATTATTTATTTTATTATTATTATATATTCCTTATTATATACTATATTATTATTATACTATTATTTACATATATATATATACATATATATTATATTTTTTTTATTTTATACTTTTTATATATATATTTATTCTTATTTACTTAATTATTATTTTATACTACTACTATATACTATATATACTCATTATTATATATATTTATTTTTATTTATATCATATTTATATTCTATTATATATATATTACTATATACTTTTATATTTATTTATACAACAATATCTATCCGACATTGAATATATGATGCTCCTTCAGTTCAATTATTGTAAATATTTATATATTTTTATTTATCTATTTAACATATATATATTTTTATATTTTACTATTTATAATATTATTATATATTCTTTAATATATATTACATACTAATATATATTATATTATCTATATTACTATCTTTATTATCTATTATATACTATTAGCTATATATATATTCTATATATATATCTATTTACTATTATATATATAATATCATTTATATTATTTTTATACTTTTAAAACTTTTGATATATTTATTATTGCATACCTTATGTAATTTTAAATAACAGTTATGAAAATATATATATTATATACTATAATATATACTATACTATATATATATATTATATTTTATATTTTTTTATATTCTTATAATATATATATATTATATACTATTTATCTATATATTTATATTTTATATATATACTTTTATTATGATTATACATATTTATATAATATATATATATATTTTTTATATTATTATATTCTACTTTATACTATTCTCAGGGGTGCAAAGTCCAACTCCGCGTCTCCGTCGTGCACCCCGGGCAACGAGGACATCAGGAGGTGTAATCGGCTATCAGGATTTTATATATCACTTTAAGAATTATAGGTGTGCCCACGATAATATGTGGGTACTTTTCTTATTGGAGATAAAGTAGGAGGAAGAGGGGGATTATTTGAATAATCCATTGATAGGGATTGGAACAATAGATATTTTGGGATGGCGGAGATGACCCCAGAGTGAGGGCGGCTGTGAGGATGGGTAAAGAGATGGGAGATGAGGATTTCGTTCTGCTAATGTATAGTGGGTGAGCTTAGAAGAATTAGAATTATTTGCTTATGGTGTCTCGTGTTAATTATTATTTTTGTTGGGACCAAGATCTGTCACCATGTAATATTTTCGAGAGTAAAAAATTATACTAATGGAGATGGTATGATGATGTGCGTGATTTGAAGATAGGTTTTTCGGAATATAATATAACTTGAATATTCCAGATATAATGATCCTACAATCTATGGGGCACTCAGCCAGGTGAAAAAAACTTAAGATTTATGGAATTGAATGGATCGGAAGAGGTGGGGTGGAGGAGGAGGTTGGGAGTAAGTGTCTTGTTTTGCATTAGGGAGATATATCAACGAACTAGAAGTAATTGGTAACTAAAGAGAAGAGAGATGTGAGATGGGATTGGGGCACCATTTGGAGAGGATACAAGAATACATTGGAGGGAGGGCGTTGAATTGATTTCTTTTTGTTGTGAGAGAACGATCGTAAAAATAATGAACTACGTTTTTTCAACGCAACAAAAGAGTCTCACGTTTTACGGAGGTATAGAATCGGAATGTCAGTGGGTAACGCATACAATCGATAGAATAATCCAGTGATAGAAGACCATAATATGATAGTCTCGATAAAAGGAATGGTTTAAAGAATGTAAGAGGTCTGATTTTTTCTTTTCCTTGGGACAGTGTCCTTTTCGTGAATTTGCGGTATCATTTTGACTTGTGGTGGCGGACATGAAGATAAAGAGGGGAAGGGAGGAGTAAATGAACATGAATATTTCATAAGTGATTCAAAGAGTACAGAAGCTTGGAAGACAAGAAACCGAGATCGTTATAATTTGCTAAGGGCGGGAACCCTGCAGGAAATACCTAGAGGAATGGAGAAGAAAATGAAGCATCCTCTGCAGGATGTTGCTTCGTCAAAGTAATAACTCCTTTTGGTACAGGATGGGTAGGAGTACTAGAAGAAGACAGTCACACTTTATCCGGTGGATTAGTTCTTATAACAACTATGTACAACCAGCTTAAAAACAGGAAAAATTTCCTTGGCTGTAAAGAAGAACAGCGGCAGCAAGGTAAGGAATAATTTGTACAAAGAATAGACATGAGGGCTATTGGAGAATAAAGTGGCAATAAAAAGATGGATGACTGAGAGAATAGGCTAGAGAAATAACGAAGAATGTGGCGGCGAAAAGGATACAAAAAGCTATTATAAAGAATGGCGAAAGCGTATAGATAAACCAAAAACGTACAGAAATAATAAAAGATAAAACGAGAGATTCTTCGTTAAGACTGGAAGTAAGCAGAAATGATAGATGGACCCGAATAACTATGAAGCCTTTCTCCTAAATGTAGAATACAGAGACCAAGAGGAAGAAGCTGTAAAACTGCAGATCAGACAAGGGAGGATGAAGGCGGAGAGATAACGGAAGAAGAAAATGAGGAGGCTATAAAAAGGATAAAGGGTAAAGCCCAGGAGAGGATGGAGTGACTGTGGATTGGTGGTTGCGGAGGGAGATGTAGGAGCTGAGAGGGAAGAATTCATACAGTTTGATGACAGTGTTGGTAGAGAGGGAAAGGTCCGGAAAGGTGTGGGGCATAAGCATGAATAATCACGAATATAAAGGTAAAGGAGATGCAGGAAGCTGTAACTATTATAGAGGTATTTCGCTGATGGACCATCTGGCAAAACATATATCGTATATTGAATTATTTGAGTATTGAGGAGGCGAGAGAGAAGGTAGAGCCAAGACTCGGAGAAGAACCAGTACATGTATTTTTTTTTAAGTTCAGGAAAAGAGGAACGACGGACCTCTTATTACACTTAATGAAATGGTTCTCGGATTAAGATGCTGGAAATATGCAAGTAGATTCCTCTTGTAGTTCGTTCTCCCGACCTGCATAATAGGCATTTGATGTCGTGTGCCAAGAAACATGCTTTCTGGTATTAGCTTTAGGGGTATGAATTGAAATTATTGAGTGAGGGGTAGATTTAAAGAATGCGCAATAGATAAGAAATTGTATTAGCACAATGCAGTGTGTAATGTTAGAACTGAGTGCGAGAGCGATAGATGGTTTGAGGTGAAAACAGTGAAGTAGTGATGCAGGGGAGTGTTTTATCTCCACTGCTCTTATTTACTATTATACTTTTTGAACGTGGTGATAAGGAAATTAATGGAGAGACTGGGAGAATTTGAAGGAGACATAATGGCATAATGCGGACGAATCTGGCTGTTTGGAACGAGAGAGAGGAACGATTCGAGAGGTGGTGTGATGGTTGTCTTATCGGAGGAGTTTTGGAGGACTAGCAGGACTGAGGATGAACGGTAAGGAAGCAGTAGATTTTTTAACATAACCGGAGGAATGCACGCGGATGAGGATGGTGGTGAAGAGGGGAGGAGGTGAAAGGCGGGAAATACTTAATTCTCGGAGGATGTTTTAACAGAGGGGAGGAAAGTCGAGGAGAGATTACGCGAAGAATGGAAAAGTTGGATTAGTTATGAGCGTAATATCCTTTCTTATCCATGATGAAATAGATAAAACATTCGGATATAGAGGTTAAAAAAGTTTATTTTTAACAGTTACTGACTCCGACGCTGCTGTACGAGCGGAAACATGAAGAACAACATCGAGAAGAGAGGAGAGTAGAATACAAGCGTGCGGGATGGGGTCATTTTAAGAATATTTGAATGGAAGTAGTAGGATTGAGCCAGAACTAATAGGAATTGAAGTATTTAGAAGAGAATATGGTTGGTGAAGTAATATGATACTGAAGATAGGATGTGGGGAGGATTGGATGTGTGGGGATATCTGGAGTTTAGGATGGACCAGGACAGAATGCCGAAAAGAAGATTTTTGATGGATACCCAGACGTGCAAGGGATCAAGGGGAAGATTCGAAGAAATTTAAGATGGGCGAGTCGGTTGGAGATCTCTCTGGATAGAGAAGAGGAATAGTGTAAGCAGAAGGGATATCTGGAGAAGTCGCTTTGCGCGGGTTTGTAGGTATGTTAAGAATCTCTCCTGGGAGAGGCAAATAGAAAACGCAAATAACGAAATATATAACATAATATTTCTTATATTTTTATTTTATTATTATATATTATATATCTATTATATTTATATTTATATTTTACCTAGTTAAAGTCTATATATATATATCTATACTATTTTATATATATATATATATATATTGATATATAATATATATATTTTATACTATATACTATATATATATATATATATATTATATATTTATCTATTGATATATATATATATACTTATTAATATATATTATATATATTATTATGATATATATATATAATAGTATATACTTATATATTATAATATGTTCTAAGTATATGTATATTACTTAAAATATCATGCTATTATTACATCTTTATTTGTACATTGTAAATGTCCTTTAATTATTTATCGGCGAGGCAGAAACACAGCTCCAACCGGTTTTGTATTTTATGTATCGGTAAAATACTTTATCATTTTTAGAAGATAACACACACTCTTCTGCCTATAACTGTTTTTATCTTTTGGCTTTATGTTTATTTCTAAATAATTGTGCAATTACAGCCTCAATAGAACGTCTCTTCATTCTTTCTACTCAGGCAAAATCTTGGTCATCTTGGCAGGAAAGACGCGTAGTTAGTGTAGGCTAAGACAACTAGAGCCATCACACAAGTGCCCATTTTGGCTTCGTCCCTGCACGCTAAAACATATATTTTTGTAATTAAAATTTTCATAAGGTGTTAACTACTAAAAATAATATTTTTTATATTATAAGTATATCTTTTTGTATGTGTTCGATTTGATACGTAGTTATTGATTTACTTAGTGAAATAATTAAGCATCACTAAAAATTTAGCAGAGACTGGCGATCCAAAATTCTAGCCCAATACATCGAAACGTTCATAGCTTTCTTTAGCCTTTGTCGTCACTAGTCATTTCAATAATATAATATTTCGGCCTATAAGCTATCATACAAGTCGTAAAGAAGAATCACTTCCTTATTACTTATATATAAATCCAAATAATTCTTTATTATGATCTCGCTCAAAACAATATACAGTAAGAATGTTATTCTAAAGAAAATAACATCTCTAATTTTTTCTATACACCTTCCAAATCTCTTAATATAGAAATAGGCGCAGCAGAGATAATACAAATGTTGCCATACTTGTAATCTAATCGATCTCATACATCACTCCGTTTGCTCTAACTTATAACTACTAACCTCACTTATTATATTATATTCTATTATACTAAATATATATTATAACTATATATTTATTAAATAATTTACTCATTATATTATTATTATTACTTCATACATTATACTTATTCTTATTATTACTTTTTTTTAATTATAATATTATTATATTTATATATTACTATATATATAATTATTAACCAAACTATTATTAATTATTTATATTATTATATTATTAATTATTATTATCTTTATTTATACTATATACTTATATATATTATATAATTATAATACTTATATATATTCTATATTATTATTTATTATATATATACATATAATATATATATTATTATATATTTATCTATTTATACATATATAATTTTTATTATATTATTTATATTTTTTATATAGTATATTGTGTACTATATATATATAACAGTATATAAGAGTAGAGTATATATATATATTATTTATATTTATAATATTTTAAATCAATTATTTTTAATATATAAATTATATATCTATATTTAATTATATATTTAATTGTCGATTTCAATAAAGTCGCGAGATATGAATGTTAGCATAAATAAATAGAGAATAGATTATTAGATTATAATTTTATTCTGGCTTGATGTGATGACATTTAATTATATTGTAGTTTCTTTAACCGACGTCGGTGGTACGACGGTGGACATTCGTGTGGAAGTTAGTTCTCATTGACATGTTTAGCGTCTTTTATTCTGCCTATCCAATTCTAAAATTATAATAATTTGGTATCAATATAGTAAATTAATTAATTTTATTTAATATTGTATCTAACGTCATTAATTCATCTTTATCTATCAACTTTTATATTTTAATCTAAATACTTTTTATTTATATTAATAATTTTATATATTAATATTAAAAATTAATAAAACTACTTTAATATTTAGAAATAGTTTAATATTTAATGTTTTTACTTTTCGGAATTAATTATTGTCGCTATTTCTTCATGTGGGAATTCTATGAATATCCTTGGTCTTCAAATTAAAATCTTCTAGTGGATGTATGATTACTGTTTCCTAGAAAATAAGTTTTATTCTAATTCTTCTTTCCTTGAAACATAAAAGTAACAAAGGTAACAGGCAATTTTCTTTGTTGACAACGCATTGTATTTTATCATTTATAACATAAATTTTAATGATATATATATATTTTTTATGAGTTATATATTATTTTTTATTTATTATTTATATATGTATTATATATTAATGATATAATTAGACTATTATGTTTAACAATACGGCAAATTTTTTCTGTGAAATGATTTTAATTGTAAATACTTACTATTTATTATTAAGTGTATTTTTAATGTAGTTGAACTTTTATCATATATTATAAATAACTCTTGAGTGATTCTCTCACTTAGCAGGGATTAGATCCGGGCTCCTCTCGAACGGTATGCTCCTTCTTAAGCGTGTTTTATGACCGACTCGACACGACAAGCTTTAAAAATACTGCGACTAAACCTATCGTATAAGAGTGCTTATTCAATCTTATTTGGAGTAAGGACGCTATTTGTTGCAAGGTTACAGATACTTTCACTTTTTTCTGTCATCCTTCCTGATTGCACTTCGGTTTCATATGTATATCACTAGGACCTCTCCCATTGTAAGAGATGACCACTTCTTAGATCTGGCTTAAAGTGTTTTGTATTAGAGGTTAAATCACTCCTTTGCACCCTTTAAACCCGCAGTTCTACTGTAATTAGTTAAATATTAATCTCCTTGATGTGATTTCTTCACTTACCCAACATCATGAGATCACTTCGATTGTCACAGAGACGGAATGCGGAAGTCCAGCGTTAACCTACTACCTCCGATTCGCTTACATGAGCAGTAATATAGTATACGATCTGATCTTTTTTATCTTTGTAATTTATATTATATATCTTATTTTCTAGTAGTTGATATAGAAGCTTATACGCGCACTTCTTCTGATTATCTGTCTACTAGTTGAGGACTATACTCAAGTATATGTTATTATCCAATATATTCAAACGAATTTTATTAATATATTACTTAAATGTATTATAATTATTAACAATTTGTAAATATCTTTATTTTCTATTTTTTTATATTTTATAAAACGATATTCTCAGGTTTGATTTAATTATTTTTATATTTTTTTCTTTCTATTTTAATTAATATTTATTTTTATATATTATTTTTTATATTAGTTATATAATTTCATATATATTTTGTTTTTCATTAGTTTTTTATTTTTATATTTATTTTTGTTTAAACCTTTTTCGTTTTTTTTCTGCTGGTTGTTTTTTTAAAGTTTTTATCTCTTATAATTTTTTTTTATTTATTTATTTACTACTATTTTTATTCTTTTTTTTCACTGTAGCTTATAACTTCATCTAAGTTATAACTCTATTTACTTATACTCATTATGGATATTATATTACTAGCTTTAACATCATTCTACCCTATTATATACGTATTTTTCTATTATCTTATTCTATACTAAAGTATATACTAGGTAGTTAGGTATACTTCGTTTATATTTAATAATATACTCTATTATATATATATATATTCTAATCATTATAATTAATATACTATACCCACAGTAATACTTATATTTATGTATATATATATTATATATTATTATTATATATTATTTTCTTATACTTTTAACTTTATTTAAAATATTAGTAAAATATTTAAATAAATACTCATCTCATAAATACTTAATATCTCACTATTAATATTATATATATATATATATATATAATATAGGACCAAGTGTTAAGGTTTGATTTTTTCCTATCGGATGGATCATTTAGAAATGTACGTTGCAACTTTCTATCTCGTACTGGTTACTACTGACGTATTAATTTTAGAAGACAAAAACAAAATATGCTTTATAAATAATAATAATTAAATAATAATAATACATATGAAATGTAATAATTGTAATGAAATATTAAATGGATCATCATCAGGATACTGAAATTGCATATATAATAAATAAATGATATAATAATAATAATAATAATAATAATATAATATAATAATAATAATAATAATAATATAATAATAGTAATAATATAATAAAATAATAATAATAATAATTTTAATAAATTTTAATAAACTATAATAATTTTAATAATAAAAACTAATAATAGCAATTATATAACAATTATAATAATAATAATTATAATAATAATAATATTAATAGTAATAAATTGTTAAATAATAATCTAATAAATATAATTAATATTAATATATATAATATTATAATATAAAATGATTATAATAATATAATATAATAATTATAAATTATAATAATTATATAATAATCAATTAAATCAGAAATTATTAATAATATATTAATAATTAATAATATTGAATTACAATAATAAAATTAATATAAAAATAATAATAATAATATAATATAATATATAATAATAATAATAATAATAATAATAATAATAATAATAATAATCAATAAATAATAATAATAATAATAATAATATAATAATGTTATAAAAAAATAATAATTATTATTATATAAAATTACAATAATTATAATAATTTATCAGACAATTACAAAAATTATAATAATTATTATATTAAATTATATATTAAAAAAATTATTTATTTCTTAATTTTATTAATTATAATATTAATATTAATATTTAATTATTATATATTTTTATATTCTAAATTATTATAATTAGAATAATTCTAATAATTATTATAATTATTATAATTAATGATAATTATTATAATTATTATAATTAGTGTAAGTTTTCATCAATAATTATAATAATTATTCTATATTCTAATTTCTAATTATAATAATTATAATAATATCAATAAGATATACTAACAATATAGAATTATAAACTAAGACCATAACCAAAACTCTTCATTCTAATTACTACCTAACGGAGTTACTATAATTTAATTATAATTTATAATTATAATATAATATAGTTAAAAATTAATAATTAGTTTAAATATCAATTATAGTTATAAAATTAATATCATTAATATTTAGTTAAAATTATAATTAATATTATTATATTTAATAAAAATAGTTATAATTATAACTTTGGGTTTCAATCAAAGTTATAATAATAATTATGATTCTAATTATAACTTATAATAATTATTAGCAAAAAGTTATTTTAATTCTCATATAATTATTCATACTAAGTATCATATGAAAAAGGAAATATCATAATAATAACCATTCTGTAAGAGAATTATTGTCAAGGTATACAGTATAGATTATAATTATATATTTAATTATAATTATATTATAATTTAATTATATATTATAATTTACCTTATATGATTGATAGAGGTGGATGAGGTCATAATTCTAGATTAAATTAATAACCTATCTAACCACAGATCTATCTTACATTTACGACATAATTATATTTATTAATAATATTTATAATTATATAATAATGTTATTATAAAATTACTCATAATCTGTAAAATTATAGGATGAAAATAATTACTATTATCATAATCAATAATGAAATACAAGTATAATACTCAATAGTAATAATAAAAAATAATAATAATAATAATAAGTAATAAATAATAATAATAATAAATAAAAAACATAATATAATAATAATAATAATAATAATAATAATATAATATAATTAATTAATAATAATATACTAATAAAATAATGATAATAATAATATTATAATATCAATAATAATAATTAATAATAATAAGTAATAATAATTATAATAATACATCAATAAGTATAAATTTTTGGCTATTGCTAGAAAAGTCTGATAAACAAAAGTTCAATTTTAAATATCAATGGTTTAAGATTGTAATAGGTAAATAGCATCACTAACATCTTTATATTCTAGCTCTTTATGCATTTTAAGTTCGTTGATTTGATAAGTATGTGTATTAAAATAATTTTTTGAAAGACTATGGGTGTAGGTATTCTTGTGTGTTTTATGTTAGTGTGTGCTGTTTTGATGTCTGTGTAGATATGAAGTATTAATTAAAAATAGTTTTCCTAAAACTTTACGATTCACTTTGCACAAGAAATTTGTACTCGAAATAATTACATATGTCTGCATATATGATGAGCACGTCTGTGTATGTATGTTTAAAAGGTTTACATTACTTAAAGATGAGAGAAAATGTGTGTACTTTTATCTGCTTTTATTCTTTGAAGGAATGTAGAAGCAAATTCAGAGAA
>JABUQX010054906.1:32500-33969 GCA_015478945.1 Trachelipus rathkii
GTAATTCGGCTATGAAATAAATCACAAAATATGTGATATACAAACCTAATGCTACTTATAAACTACTACTACTAATACATTATGATTATGAAAAAGTGATAGGTAATAATCGGGAAATATAAAACGAAATGTAGTATAGAGACCTAAAAAATAAAATAAATACCGCTCAAATAATAAATTCCTATATGAATAAAATAATATAATAAATAATGAATTAATACATAATAAAATAATAATATAATAATAATAATAATAATAATAATAATAATAATAATAATAATAATAATAATTAATAATAATAATAATTATAATAATAATTATAATAATAATAAGAATAATCATAATAATATAATAATATAAGAATATACACATATAATCTATATATAATATTTTAATAATAATTATAATAATAATAATAATATTATTATATATATAATTATAATATAATAATAATTATAATTATATAATAAATTATAATATAATTATATCATAATTTTAATAAAAATTAGAATAAAAATTATACAAAATTATAATAATTAATTAATAATAATAATTTAATAATCAAATTATAATAATATAGTAAAATTAATAAAATAATAATATAATAAATAATAATATAATAATAATAATAATTGACATTAATTTTTAGTTAAAACAATAACTTAGAACATCTTAAGTATAACACAATCTAATAATTATATTAAATATTTTAATAAATAATAATAATATAATTATAATAATAATTCATGTAATATAAATTTATAAATACAAGCGATGTTTATGGATCTGTTATATAATAGAAATATTAATAATGATTCATATCATATTTATCATCCATAAAAATTATAGAAAAAATTTAATTCAAATCTTTATAGATAAGATTTATAAGTTTTAATGTCAAAAGTAATTATAATTAAAATTATAGTTATAATTTAAATAATAAATAGATAATATATAATAATAATATAAATAATATTAATAATAATAATAATAATAATAAATAATAATAATAATATATAATTAATATAATAATAATAATAATCAACTATAATAATAATAATATATTAATATAAATAATAATAATTATAATAATAATAATAATAATAATAATAATAAGTCAATATAATATTAATAATAAATACATATGATAAATAATAATAATATTAATTAATATAATAATAAAAGAATGACATAATAATAATATATTAATATAATAATATATAATAATAATATAATAAGTAATCATAATAAAATAAATAATTAATAATAAATAATAATAATAATATATATAATAATATAATAATAATAATAATAGCAAAAGAATTAAAAATATTTTGAAGAAACAACGTTTCCCATGAAATCCACTTCACAACAAAAACTTGGTTGAACTCATTACCAGAAACAAACGATAATTTGCATAAAATTCAGAGAATAATAAAATAAAGAAATAAATATGCAATTTTCAGAAA
>JABUQX010054907.1:0-50000 GCA_015478945.1 Trachelipus rathkii
ATAAATTGAAAATAATACGTATTCTTTAAAAAAAAATTTTTAAAAATATTTGTAATGTAAAATTAAGAAATTTCTTATAATTTATTAAGAGTTAAATTTTTTTTTATTAAATAACAGTGTTTTTTTATATATCTAATAAGAAATAATTTATGGTATAAATATAAAAACAAATATTCGAATTTCATTAAAAAACGTCTCAATTTTAAGACTACCTAAAACTATTATATAATTACATTTATTCTGTTTATGAAAATATTCAGGTTGTGAACAATACATAATTATATTTTTTCAAAATTAGCACTTAGAAAATACCGTAAAAATAAATTACAATTTTAATGATATACACCTATAAATATATTATCAAATGTTGACACCTTTTGCAATAGGATTTTGAAGAAGTTAATATTATTATAAACTATTATAATGTATGATAAAATATTATTAATGATAAAAGCGTAATTTTATAGAAGTTAAAATTTTATTTTTAATATTTATTTATAAAACAGTGTTTTAAACCAAGAATCTAATTATATAGAAATATGAACGTCAATATAACAAATATTGAAATTATATAATTAACTCATAGCAAATACAATTTTAGACACTCTGAAACTAATATATAAATTCCAACTTTATTCAGACCAATATTTAAGCCCGACAAAAGCCTGTTTCAGATTCAAATGCTGAAAAAAATGTTTTTATAAATAATAACTCAATTTAAAAAAAATTTAATGTTAATAAAATGTTCAAATGTTAAAAATAATTTTATAGGATAAATCGTACTATTATTTTAAGGAGTATCTTAAAATTTGTTAAATTGTTTGAAAATTATAAGAAAAAACGTTAATTAATTAGAATGTATAAATAATTTTTTTATAAAACAAATTTTCACTAACTAATGAAATATTCTGGTATATAGACATAATAAACTAAAAATATTAGAAATTTTATATTAAAAAAACGTCAATTTATAAGACACACATATAAAAACTGTATATAAAGTATAATTCAGCTTTATCATTGCTTTAAGCCTATGCATTTCTAAATATGTGTCCTGTATTAAGTTATTTATATAATCTTGAAACATACTGCCATATATTCTAACTATGTGGTCTAAGTTGATTATCCAAATAATTCTAAATGTTGTAAAATTTATAGGAACAATATTCGTACTTTTAAAGAGATATCAAAATTAAATGGGAAAAATAATTTAAGAAAAGAAATTGATTAAAATATTAGATAAGATATAAAAATTTTTATATAAAAACTAGGTTTGAATTGAAATTATAAAATTAATTGGATATAATATATATAAAAATAACAAATATTGATAATTTCATTATAAAAATTATATAATATTAAGAAACTAATAACTAATGTAATAAATATTATACGCTTTTCTGTGAGGAAGGAGAATATTATCAATGAACACATTAATTATATTTTTCAAATGCTTAAAATATATTTATTTAATGAGTATTTAAAAAACTTACAATTATTTTAAGATCTTAATCCAAAATAATTTTCAAATGATTTAAGAGATAGTAAAAAATCGAAAGTTCTATATAATTTAGTAAATAATAATAATTAATTAAGAAAATTACAGTTAAATTTAATATATCAAGTTAATAAAATTTTATTTATTATATTGAAACAAGTTTCCAACTTCTGGAAATATTTGGGTATATAAAAACAAATATGTAGAAATAATTTATATATAAATTACGTCAAATTTAAAGACAACTATATCTTAAAATTATAATTCGCTTTTATTTTCTTGTCAATATTATTGAGAAATTGCATTTATATGAAACACATTATATTTTTCAAATTGCCTTAAGAAAATACTTTTAAAAAACGTCAATTTAGGAATTTACCAATAAATAATTTTCTAAATGAATAGTTGGACCGAAAGAATAATAATAAATAATAATGGTATACTTTTAAGAGTATCTTAATATTTTAATTGATGCAATTTAGAAAAAAACTCACGTAATTTTAGAAGTTAAATATTTATTTATATTAAAACACATAGGATTTTTCAATGACAACTAATTGAGAATATATTTGGTATATATAAATAATCAAATATTGTAGGGTATCTACTCGTTTGGCTTAAGTGTTAAAGAAACGATTTATCCACTTTTATTCACTTTTTTATTGTTATGGTGTACTTGAAACAAAATTGATTATGGTATACCAAAACACACATTAATTTTTTTCAAAATGCTAAATAAATTAAACCTAATTATAAAAACAGTAGATTATCACAAAAAGATTTATATCATATATAATAATTTTAAAATGTTTGAAAACTAATGAAAAATCCATATTTAATAGCAGTAAGTATAAACGGCATAATTTTGTAATATAAAAATTTATAAAGAAAAATAAAACGTATAATTTTTTTAAAGTTAATAAATTTTTTATATTATTAAATACAAGGGTTATCCATCACACTGAATTTTGTTTAATTATGGTATATATAAATAACAAATTAAAGAAAATTTCATTAAATCAAACGTCAAATTTAAAGGACACACACTCTCAAAACATCATATTCAATAATAAAATTCGAGCTTATTTTATCTGACATTTGTGAACATCTGCTATATTACATAATATTGAGAAACACATTATTTTTATCAATATATCGCTGAAAATCACTTTTTAAAAACTCAATATTAGGATTTACCAAATAATTACAAATATTATGAAATAAATAAAAATGGTACTTTATTAAAATAGAGTTCTTAATTTGTAATATGTGATAAAATTTAAGAAAAAACGTAATATTATAGATATTAAATTATTATTTTTGAGTATTAAAACAGTTTTTAATTTTCCATTTATCAAATCTGTGATGATATTTGTTATATATAAAAATAACAAATTTGAATAATTAATGAAAGACAAATGTTTTCAAGGGGAATAATAAAATATGAATGACTATAAACTATATTAATTAAACATTTACAAATGACCTAAGGGGGTAATAAATTTGAGGTACAATTTAATTACTGCTCCACTTGAGTTATATCTGCAGTATTGTCTGAAAACTTGAATTATCGCTTATATATATTATTACATGTAATTATCAATATATTTATTATACTAATCAAATGTTATGTAAAGTATTGTATTGAGTAAAAAATAGTACTTTTAAGATTTACTATATAATCTTTATGATAATAGTGAAATTTTTTGGCTAATTTATAAAATTTATTATCAGAAATAATAATTTATTTAATTAAAATACAGGTAGAAGGAATGCGAAAAAAGAAGTCTCTAGAAAAGTATAATATATATATTACTATTAGAAATTTCATTAATATAAGATGAAATAACAAAAATCATAATATTTTTGAATTAAAATTCCTTTACTGTTCTTTGAAATTGTATTTCCAATGAAAATAACCATTAATAATTTTTCGTCAATGCTTCAAAATTCACTGTTCAAAAATCCAAATAATGTTTTTTACCGAATAATTCTATAAAGAGTTGATAATTTGGAAGACACCGATATATGCATTATAAGTAGTATTCTAATTAGTAAAGTGTATGATAAAAATTTATGAAACTGATAACTTAAATAATAAAAGCTTAAAATTTATTATATTTATAAACTGGATATTTTTAAAAAATCGATTACAGATGAAATGTTGGTATAATATTAATAAACAATATTATAGTTAATAATGTTTCATCCTTAATAAGACGTCAATTTAAAGACACACTAAAAACTATAATAATGAGTATAAATTCCTCTATCTTTTTCAACCATATTCAATGGAAAACCATTATTTTTTCAAAAAATGCTGTTTTTCTAGAATATAAAAAATTCATTTTAAGAATTGTCTTTGAAGAGTCACATATGTAATATTTCAAAAAAAATCTCATGAAAAAATTTAAATTTATGTATATTAAGTACGAAGAAAGATTAGAGTTTTGGTTTGTTATAGACGTTGAAATTATAATATTAATATCAAAGATTGCTTGTCATAGCTAATGAAATTTTAGGTATATATAAAAACAATATTGAAATTTAATTAAAAAACGTCAATTATAAGACACCTAAATCCTTGTAAAATCATAATTAATAAATTATTACACTATTTCTTTGCAGTAAATGTAATTATTAGCACTTAATGAATATATAAACCATATATTATTTTCAAATGCTGAAAATACGCTTATCATTAAAAACTCAATTTAAGATTTATCAGAAAAATAATTTCAAATGTAATTTAAAATTCTTATATGAATACATAGAATTTTCTTACTCTGAGACTACAGTTCTAAAATTATGTTAATGTGTAAAAATTTAATAATAGAAAAAATAATATCACGTATAAAATTTTTAGAAGTTTATAAAATTATTATATTAAATCATTGTATATCTTTACCCTCACAACTAATGAATAATTTTGGTATAATATATATAATAAACAAATAATTGAATAATCATTAAAAAACATCAATTTCAGACACCATATAAAATACTATTAGATATAAATGTTTATTGCTATTTTCTGCTTAATTTATTTTATAAAATTGCTTTCACGAAACAGATTTATTTATATTTTTCCAATATGCTATTAGATAATACCGTTAAAAAAACTCAATTTTAAGATTTACCAATAATTTCGAATGTTGAAATTTAGGAAAAATCGTACTTTGTAAGAGTTCTTTCAAAATTTGTATGTGAAAATTTAAGAAAAAGCCGTAATTTTAGAAAGGTTTAAAATAAATTATTTATCTAATTAATTATAAGCTTTTAGAAGCATAATTAGAAATATTATGTGAAATGAAATTCAAATATACTTTGAAATTTCTAATACATTAAAAACTCCATAATTATTGTAAAGTATATATACCTATATATAAAACTATTAATCTCAAGAGTCACTTGGTTTTTAACCACATGGGTATTTGCTCTCAACAGACATTATTTTATCTTTCACAACATGTACTGATGAAAGATTTAAATCTGATATATAAAACATAAAATTTTAAGATTAACAATATATAATTTATCAAAATTGTTAGATAATATATTAGATAAAAAAATATTCACGTAATTAGTAATGTCCATAATGTAATTTTTAAAGTGAAAGTATAGTAAGAAAATAGCGTAATTATTAATGGCGTTTTTATATAAAGTTGACTATTAACGTAAACAGAGAATCCCTAGAAATTAAAAATTTGCTAAATCAAATAAACAAATAATAGAAATTTCATTAAAAAAAAATCAATTAAAAGAACAAACGTTTAATTTTAGGATGTAAAAATTTCCTAACTATTTAAAAATAAAATGTCATCTAATAAAACATTTAATGCTTTTTGAAATAGATTATCAATGAAACACATTATTATTTTTTTACAAATGCTGAATGGTATACTTGGTATATTTAATATTAAAGATTTACCAAAATAATTATTCAAATTTGAAATTTAGGAAACAATCGGTAACTTTTATAAGAAGTTCTATATAATATTCTGGCAGTTTTTCTCACCGAATTAAATCAACAGATTTTAAGTAATTTATTAAAGATTAATAAATATTTTATTTATTAAAATAATCAGTGAATTTTTCAGAATCAATCACATTAAAAATATTTGGTATATACTATAAATAAATAACAAAATATTTGAAATATTTCATTAAAAAAGTCAATTTAAGACAGATAAAACTGATATAATTAAATTCTATATTTAGATAAATTGTCGTTATTTGGAATATTGCATTTAATGGATAAACACATTATTTTTTCAAAATGCCTTTAAAAAAAATATATAATATATAATAGAAAATAACTCTAGATTAAAAAAGTATACTTTGCCCATCTCTCTAATATAGCACAGACATATGAGACGACTCAAACACGTCCAATGAGATTACACGGAAAAATCGAACGTATTTCACAAAGAGTTGGCATACTATTTATATATTGGTGGAGGCAGTTGAAAACATACTCGACACCAGTTAAATACGAAAGACGTAATTCAGAAGTTATATAAAATAATATATCTAAGTGTATTTAGAACTATTTGGTTATGAATAGCTCTACACACCACTACTTATATATATATACGTGGTGTAATATAAAGAACAAAACTCGCATTTTAGAATATTTTATTATTCATAATATATGAATGTCTAATTTATGAATCACACATATAAAAATAATAAATTAATAAATAAATACATAAATATAGTTTTTTTCATATTTTTGAATTTTTATCTAATGTATAAGATTTCATATTTCAATGCTATTTTTTTATATATCTCATATATTTTATATAGATTTTCTTCCTAATAATTTCTATTGAAATTTGTTGAATATTTATATGTGAAAATATCTGATACATATTTTAATTTATAGAGTGTATTCAAAAGAGAAGGGAATAATATAGTGACTAAAAATTTTCACATTTTTTTATTTACAAAATTTTTTTATTTTTTGAGTGATTTTTATCTAATTATAAATTTTATATATTATATATAAAAAAATAATAAAATAAATATATTAGTAAAATTATCTATATTAAAAACGTTACTAATTATAAGTAACACGTATATAAAACTTAGAAATAATATTCGGTACTCTTTCTGCTTATTTGAGAATCACGTCCATCTTTATTGAGTCGTATATCACACATCCATAATTAATCTAGAATAATCACAAAATGTACTCTACGTAAAATTATTGGATGCTACATTTGAAATATTTTCTGACCATAACAATATATTATTTTCGATATCTAAGAAACTTTAAGGCTTTAAAATAATTTTACTAGTTTTCTTCTTCATTTTTCTTCTTCTCTTTGTTCTAAGCGTTTTAATTCTGGCGTACACCAACTATAAGAACAACCATTATCGTCTTAACTTATCTCGACATAATATTGTCTATAGGTATATCTATTATACACCGTTGTTTTTCACACACAATCTCTTAACAACATATACTTTCGTGCGGTTCACTATTTTTTACTTCAACACAATTTCTTCTTGCAACATCACATCACAACCCTAACTAAATATCTTCTTTCATGAAACATTTCTCTAGTCAAAATAACCGTGAAATTAAGCGTACTCTCCTTACAAACCCTATTATCCTTCCTAATACTACACTTTTCCTCGCTCCTTCTTTCGTTAATTCAATCGCGCATTCTTATATTAATACATACCCACTATATATCTTTCTCTACACATATGCTCACCAATTCACTCCTACTTACATCACGAGAGTGTAAATATTTTAATACATAGCATTCATTACTAACACTTCACACATCATATATTGTACTCGATACAATTTTATGGTAACACATACATCGCTCACTGTTTACGCACGCTTCTTATATATCTCTAAGTTTTTACTTATTACAACCACTCTCTCACAGAAAAACACGTTATATCTTCTTATTGCAATTAGTTCTAAAATTCTCTTTCCCTCTTTCTCATCTCTTTAATCCAACATACGCGTCCTCTCTCTCCTCCACATACTCTACCAATATGAACCATTGGTCACAACTCCCCTTTTTACGAAACCCTATTTATAATCAACATATATTGAACATAATATCAATCTTAAAAGGAGAGCAGGTAGTCGACTTCGACGTCGACTCGTCTCTGCTGAGAAATACAAATATCGCTTTTCACTCTGCTTTTTGAAATTCGGCATTTCATAAAGAAAAAAAAATCTAAGCTTTCGATTTTTACGAAAAATATTAAATAATCAAAAACCCACAATTGGCTTCGGAATATATAAGAACCAAGATATAAATTTACAATATGTTGAGAGGTTTAGCGTAATATTAAGCGCGTAATATACTAAGCAGTTCTTAATTAATTTGATAAATAGTGATACCATTATTTCAATGAGATACACATCTTGTATATTTTATCAATGTATAATTTTAATATTTTTATCTCACAACTAGTTTCACCCTGTCTGTGTGTGATTTTTAGTATGTGTGTCTGTATATGTAGCCTTCATTGAAGAGTATTTGTATAACTCTCCTTTCCAGACTCGTTCAAATGAGAGAACACTAAAACTATTAATAAGTTCCTTTTCTGCTTTTTGAAATTGCAATGATGCACATGGAGAGAGCACGAGTATAGTTAGGTTTCTCGATAGTGTACTAGAGAGAAATGTAAGCCGCGAGGATAAACTCAATTTTAAGATTTAGATAGGTCAGGATATTTCAAATAGGTCTTGATTCACAAGGTGTATTTACGAAAAAACACAAGTACACATCTGTTAAATAGAGTTCCTTAATTTTTGATAGAGAGGCGCAATATAAAGACAAAGCAGTAATTATTTGAGAGGAGTTTATATATTTTTTTATATAATTATTACAGAATTATCTTCATCTGAACAAAATTTATTTTAAAATAATTTTGTAACATTTGATTGTAGCAGATGAGTCTATACATCACTTTTCATGTGACATATTTATTTTTCATTCTAGAGAGAGATATTATTCAAATATATATTAGTACACTCTTAATATTATCAATGAATAACTTCGCGTTTTTTTCGCGTCTTGTGAGGGTAGAGAGAATATTTCAATGAAACACTATTTATTGCTTTGATCAATTAAAGTCGTTCATTGAATATAATGAGGCCGAGTTAAATATAAACTCATTTTAAGAATTTATCCAATAAAATATTCATTCACACAAAGCGCTCTCGCACACTCTTCACGCGAAACATCACGTATACAATCTTAGAGATTTTACAATAAAAAAAACAAACTATGCCTCAATTTGATAAATGTTGCATAAAGCTTGTTAAGAAAAAACCATTGATATGAGTGATATTTAATAGATTATGTTGTGTTTTGTGTTAGTTTGAAATATCTAGGTTTTAACAACTGTATGAGTTGAATATATGTGTGTGGGTTGATTAGTTTAAGAATCATAATATTGAGTATAGATAGTCTTCATTAACATATACGCGTGCAATTTTAAGACTACCTGAGTATATGATCTGAGATTAAGTATAAGAGTTCATCGTTTTTCTGCTTTTTTTGAATATTGCATTTAAATGAATTGCTACGAGTTTATTTGTTTTGTCTTCCAGAGAGTTTGGGTCTAGATAGAGAGACATGTTAAGAGTGTAATTAATAATTCCGAATATTGCTTATTAAGTAATTTTAACTAGCGAAGAATATTCAAAAATGTTGTAATGTTGGAAATATATCCTTATCTATTCTTAGAGTATATATCATGTAGACAATTTGATGTGTTGTGTAATTAGAGTGAATAAAGAGGTAAAGAGGATGTCTGTTAATTGTTGATAGAAGTTAATAAAATGTTTTTTTTATATATTTACAATACACGTGTGGTTTCAACAATAATTGGTGAATATATTTGGTTAAAAATTGGGGGGGATTTTTATAACAATTATATGAGAAAATATTTAATCCTAATTAAAATCTGTGCAATTTTAAGACAGCCTGAAACTATGGGTGAATTTAATATTTTCTACTTGTGTTTTTGTTTATTTTATGCATAATGTTGCTAGTCTCAACTGAATCATCTATTTGCAAAATGTGTCTATAATTAGCTTATAGATATATCTCCTGTTTTATATATGAGGGTAGAGTCTTAATAGTAAATTATTCTTAGAGTAATATGTTCTGAGGATTAGATTACTTGGTATTTGAACTGACATTGTACCTTATAGTGGTAGTAGTATATAACGAGAGTTGGTGATAGTTGTTAGAAGATGAGCTATTAAAATTAGAGAATATTGAGATTCTGTAAAATATTTTTTAGAAAAGATTAATTTTCTTTATGTGTATATATGCTTGTTTTTTACAATACAACACTAATGAATATTGTGGTGCAGTATAATGTGTAACTTTAAGAGAGTATAATGAAATTGTGTACAAATTTAATGAAGAGTAACGTAACGAAGTATGTATTTAAAGACTATAACACATGAAAAATCTCAATGATTATAGGATCACTTACATAAGCTGTGTCTGTGCTTTTAATATTAATAATTAGGTTCATATCGATAGTTGGTTATTATACACTATGTTGATAATTGTGTTACATTGCTTGGCAAGAAAATTAGTCACTTTTGATTCTAGAGAGATTTGAACAGATAACCTGGATCATTTTAAAGAACTTAACACACCAAAAATAATTTACTGAATTAGTATGAAATAATAAGGAGAAAAAATTAGAATCAATTATTAATGAGAAATGTATTATCTATAGTTTTTGATGTAGTCAACTGAATTTCATAACAGAAATATGATTGTAACAGCCTGCGAAGGTATTTATTGAGGATTATTTTATATAATGAAAACAGAGGTTTTTTTTACTTCTTTACAATCCTTTATTATCATCTTAAATAATAATTTAACTTATTGACAATCTTTTCCTGTTATTATTGTGAATGAATATATGAACAAATCTCAGAGAGTATAGAGCTGTACAATCTTATAAGGATCACCTTCGTAGAGACACTCTTTTAGGTGAGATGGAACAGTTCACTGATCCTTCTGCGTGTTTTATGAAAATATGCGAGCTATTTCAGAGAATTGAAACACTATTTGCGAATGTTCCGGAGAGTGCTCTAGTAGATTATATCTGACACAGCCTTAAACAAGATACACTCGATGTTATAGATAATATTTATTCCTTAACATAAATAACAGTTGCAAAATCATTAAATTTTGGAAAACTATAGTACTTTTAAGAGTCTAAATTTGTAATGGGAAAATGTAAAAATTCATTTAAATAGGTGCCGTGGACGAGTGAGATATAATTCTATATGTTATGTATTATTATAATATTTTTATATAAATATCTCTTGAGATTATGATTATATAACATATTCAAATGATGATTAGAATTCTGTAAACATCTGATAAAGATGTCACGAAGTCATAACTAGACTGAGAACCGGAATCAGTAAACTATATCTAATGCTAAATCATATACGTCAATTTTTAACACACCCTATTAAATCTTATTAAGTAAAATAATTACATATTATCATGCATTTATAGAAATTGCTATAAAATAACTGAAACAAACAAAAATTTATTTTTATTCATATATGAGCACTGTAGAAAAGTAAAAACTATACCGTTAAAATATAAAAACTCACAAATCTGGTACATGAGATTGAGAGATTATTTCTCTAATATATTGATATGAATTAATTAAAGGAATATCGTTAGCTAATACTTAGATTTATATACCTATAATATTTGTAAATAGATGTAAATAATATTAAACCAGGATAAAGACGAGATAATTTTAATATTAATAGATTAAAAAATAATTAATTTATTTAAAAATATCATCATTAAAAAAACTACAATAGAGAAATTTATAAGTAAATAATTATAAATATATAAATACACATAATTTGTATAAGAGTTTTTAACAAACTGTCACATAATTGTTAATAATTTCAAACATAATTTAAAAAAATAAAGTAACAAATATATTAATAAATAGACATCAACATTAATAAAAACATTGATAATTAAATTCGCTTTTCTTGCTTTTGAAATTGAAACAAGATTATTATTATAAGACTCAAACAACTATTATTAATTATATATTATTATTCACATACTCACTGAAAAAATATAAAACGATATAATAGTATTAAATAATAAATAACTAATAAATACAATTTTATTTATAATAGAGTAATATATAATATGAATAAAAATATTATAATAAACTTAAAATTAAAAAAAGTAAAATAAAAAATTGATAAGAAATAAATTATATCACAATAGTAATAATAATTATTAATAACTATATAACTATATAATAAATTTAATGTAATATATAATAATGATAATAATAATTATTATATATGAATAATAATTATCAAAAAAATACCGTAATATTAATAATTAATATTATTGGGCATTTTATGAGTGAAAAAGAATATAATTATAAATATTTATATTATATATTTATTATTATTTTATTATATTCATATTAAACTTTATTCATTATTACAAGGGGAAACTATAGCAATATGTAAATATTTATCTTTTTTTAATTAATTAATTATAGTTTATAGCTTTATTACCATTGAATTTAAATTTCTTTTCGTAAATTAAATTTCCCACATAATTAAAACTCATAAAATTAGAAATTTATAAATTATTTCATATTTGTTATTAAAATAAATATGTCTAATTTTCATTATTAAATTAACAAAAACACATAATATATTAAAAATATATATCGAGAAATTCTTCTTTTTCATTAATATTTGCATTATCAAAATAAAAAAATATTTTCAAATTATAAATATGAAATTTAGTTTCATGTTGAAATATCATAACAGCATTAGCAAAATAACTTCACTAATAAATATATTATAAAATTATTTACCTCTAATATTATTATATTTTCATCTAAAGAAAATTTTTATATATTATATAGTGAAAAAATAAGGTATGTATCATTTTTTTAAAAATTTAATGCCCATATCAAATTTATTATTGGTAAAAAAAATGTTCTAAGTTTTTATATATTTATGAGACTAAGGAGGTTATTTTGAATAATTTTCTGAGGCACACTTAATATAATGATATATTATTATTATTGAATTTTTATTTTAAACAACTAATTGAAATTATTTTAGTATTAATATTAAATATAAATATAATATATTGATAAAATACAAAAAAAAATGGTCGAATTATAATAAGACCCCCCTGTAGGAATAGATAATAAAATACCCCTTTCTAGGAATACCAAGACATTCCATATTTTATAATGTAAACACATTATTTTTTCAAAAATGCCAACTATATATATATAACTTATTAAAAAATACAATTTTAAATAGATTTATACTACTATAATAATAAAATAATATTTATATCAAATGTTGAATTTTATTTATAGGAAAAATGGTACTTTTAAGAAGTTTTAAATTTGTATAAAAATAGATAGTAAAATATTAAGTATAAAAAAAATTTTAATTTTACAGAAGTAAAAATTATTTTCAAATTAATAAAACCATAAAGTAAGATACATATACTTTAAATTGATAGCTTTAGAAATTTGTGGTTTTCAAAAACAAATATTAGAAAATTTGTATTGTTTGTAAATTATAGGCAATACATGATAGAATGCTAATACTTAATTAAAATTATAAATTCACCTATCAACATATTTTATTAAATTGAAAATTTAATTATGATTTCATAATAAAACATTATTTTTTCAAATGCTGAAAATACATTTAAAAACTCAATTTTAAGATTTTACCTATATAATTATGTATATATGTATATATATAATATATATATTTATTATCAAATGTTGAATTTATAGGAAAAATCGTTTAATACTTTTTTTAAGATTATTATCTTAAAGTCATTTTGATTAATTTCCTACTGTATAAATAAGCTAATTTAAATTTTAGAAGTTAAAATTTTTAATTAAAACAGGTTTTTACTACTAATCAGAATAAAATATATTATTTGTATAAATATAAAAACTAAATATATTTGAAATTTTCAAATTTAATAAATAATGTCATTTAAGACACCTAAAACTATGGTAATAATCCCTTTACGACAGCTGATGTATTCTTAAAATTTCAATGTAATAACACATTTTTTTAATTTCAAATTATCTGAAAATATAAAATCCAGTATTAGAATAACTCAAATTTTAAGAATTTAGCCAAGTTATTTAAAATATATTTTTAGAAATAGATTTATCAAAAAATCGTACTTTTAAGAGTTCTAAATTGTATTTCATTGAAATTTTAGAGTAAATAACCGTAATTTTGAAGTAAAACAAATTTTATTTTATTAAACAGTAGAAAACACAAGAAACTTACTTAGAAATTATAACTAGTCTAGTTTATATATAACATATATACACAAATAATAAATAATTTAGAATAATTTATCATTATTAAAATAAAACGTCAATTTAAGACACCTTAAATAAATCTAATTATATAAAATTCTCACGTATGTTTATCCAAGACTAATATTTTTGTAGAGAGGTGCAGTTTCCTATATTGATAATACTACTCTTAATATATTTCAACTAATGCATAAGAAAATATAATCCTCAAAGTATATATATATACATAATTATATTTAAGATTTATACCAAATAATTTCTAAATGTTGAATTCAGGAAAAATATCGTAACTTATTTAAGAGTTCTATATAATATTTGTATAATATAGTGAAAAATTTTAAGTAAAAAGACGTAATTTAAAAACTGAAGTTATAAAATTTTATTTATTTATTGAATTATAAAACTAAGGTATATCACGAGACTTCAATGAAATATTTGGAATTACCTAAAAAACAATTTAATTATCAAATTAATATTTAAAAAAATACGTACATATATTAAGACACACGTAAAACTATTATAAAATTCACTTTATCTGCTTTTTATTATGAAATTTGTATTACATTTATTACAGTATGAAACATTTTAATTTTTTATTCATATATGCTGTAAATATAAAATACCGTTATATTAAATAAAAAACTATCAATTTTAAATAGATTACACAAATTTATTAATATATTCAAATGTTGAATAAATTTATAAGGAAAAATGGAACAATATTTTGTGTCTTAATAATTTGCACATTACTTTGAAAAGGTAGAAACATCAAAAAATAGTAATTTTTAGAGAAGTTATATTAAATAATTATTTATTATTTAATAACTATATGAGGAGTTCTTCACACTAATGAAATAATATTGTGTATAATTAATAAAATAAACAAAAATTATTAGAAATTTCATTAATAAAACGTCAATTTAAGTAAGACACCTAATACTAATTATAAATTCACTTTTTTACTATTTTGAATATGTCATTTCTATAAATTCCCATTATTATTTTTCGAAATGCCCCCTATTTCCTTGAGGAACAGGAGAACTTAAATAGTTTGTGTAGGTCTAATAAAAGACGGAGGTCGAGTAGACTGATAGAGTTACAGTAAGTTTTTAAACGAAGAAGTAAAAAAAGTAGTTAGAGAAGGGTTTTAGATCAAGAAGAAGGAACTGTTAGAGAAGAGTTTGAAATTAAGATGAAGAAAGTAGTTGGAGAGGTGTTTGAGATTAAAAAGAAGGAAATAGTTTGAGAATGGCTTGATATAAAGAGGGAGGAAGTAATCAGAGAAAGAGTTTGAGGACAAGAAGAAATATGTATTTGGTTATTATCACTCCTTACTTCTTATTTGCGCAGAAAGTTTAAAGTTCTCCAAAAATAAGCGATCAAATTTTGTGTGAAAAGAACGAGCGACTAATTGTCAGAGCGGGCCAGAGGTCACCTATATTGTATGAATACATCTATGCCGGATTCTAAGTATGGGAGAAATGAGCGACACACGCGACTGCGTCGGTGGCTTTAAAATCTTAAAGCGCTTTGCGATACAGCGGTTCTTTGGTTTGGGGCGTGGAGATCGGCCTGGTAGCTGATTAGAGTCAGCGTCAAAGCATATAGAAAGATAAAAAACAAAAAGACAGATATAAGTCTCTCGAGCGTATTAATAGGACTTCCAAGGAACATCCATGCAGACGCGAGTCCAACGTTCGAATCCCGCTGACGCAAGAGAAAAAAACATGTCTGTGATAGATAAGCATAAACCATGAGGTTCGAAACCATTTAACACTTAAATTCAATTGCATATTCTAAAAGTGTATTTTAAATCTTTTCCATGGAGTTATGAGTAGTGCAAGGACCACTTGCCCGCACAGCTCTTATAACCACCCCGAGAGTCTGAGTATGAAAGAACTTACCGGTCATATTTATCTGAATTGATAAGAGATTGAGCGCTAATAATCATATTATACTCGCACACCATTACGTACACATCAGAAACTTCTAGTATATGATATGTTGTGTAATAATATCAGTTACAAAAAACGAAGATAAATATTATATAAAGAAAAAAAAGTCTGTAATGGAACAATGAATGCTCAATTTTTTAATATATCTCTTATTTATAAACAGGTTCCTCTATCACAAATTAATTATGAAACATAACTTCTCGCGCATACTAGGTAAACAAAACACAACATATATCTATAGATAGAATATATACAAGGTTTATAATATAAACTTTCAAATTAAAGAGCATCCTTATGAGACAACTTTACAAATAAATTCACTTCCTTCTGCACTTGCAGTCAAAATTACGTACTATTTTTCTAATATATATACAACTTTATTTTTTTTTGTGACGTTTGGCCACAGTAAGGACACTTAGAGTGTCAGCACTCGTATTTGTGTTAAAAAGATAATAGCAATATTGAAAATGACTTCAGCTAAAGATGAATATATAGAGATTGATAGCAGGACATAATAAAATTTAGGAAAAATCGACTACTCTTTAACAGACTTATGTCTTTCTAGAAGAAGTTTTTTTAAAAACCATGAAAGATACTGGAAAAAAATGACGTTCAAATTTAGATCCTAAGCTTATGGTATATAATGTCTATTGGCTCAATCACTATTCAATATTTTCAGTAACTTTCTTAAAATTTTGATAATATAATCTCGAAGTTTTTTGACAAATAATTTTAGCAATATATTCTAAATAAGTCATATTTAGAGATATTAATCACACTATTATAAAGAGCATCTTGTCATACATTTCTCTCATAAGACGCGCTGACACCTAACTTTAATTCACACCATCAAGACTTATTTTAGTCAATTTTCTCTAATTTAAAAAGTCTAATGTTTTGCACTATTCATAACTATATATAACTACAATATATTCTCTACTATGGTTCAAAGTGAACTGCTGTAAAATAAGTACACTACCTTGTAAATAGAGCTAGTAATTATGTATCATACCAAACAATTATATGTCCAACATGACTAGATAGAGTGAAGAAACAAAGCTTTAGCCATTATAAGGTATGTATTTTTTATCTGTCTTAAAATTTGAGATGCTAAAGTTTATAGGGAAATAGCTTGTTATTTAATTATAATATTAAGAGATGTATAGTATTAGGTTATTATTTGCCAAATAACAATGTTCAAGGGAGTTTTACACTCAACTAATGAAATATTTGGTAACATATATATATAATCAAATTTGAGAAAAATTTTATAAAGTATAAATAAATTAAATATTTAAAAAATACTATAAAACTATACAACAATGTCAATTTACTTCTCTGGATTTTCAAAATGCCTTTGTTTTAAAATGTCAAACACAATTAATTTTTCAAATGCTCAAATATTCAAGATAAAAACTCAATTTTTAAGATTTAAAATAAATAATTATATATACATAAATGTTAAATAATTTATAGGAAAACCTTTGTACTTTTTATGCGTTTTCTAAGTTAATTATTGTAATTATAATAGAAAAGAGACTTTAAACTATTTAAAATACGTATTTAAAAATTTTATAATATAGACTAATTTAAATAATTTATCACACATATATATATAAACTAATAGTAAAAATTGTACTAGATAACTAAATCAATAATTAGATAAATTCATATAATAAAACGTCAATATATATATATAAATCTACTATATATATAAAACTATTATTTCGTTTTTTTTATGCTTTTGAAATTGCATTTCAATGAAACACATATTATTTTTTCATAAAATAGCTGAAAATATATAAGTGTAGTAGAGCCCATTGTAATTATAATGATTTAACTATAATTTTTCAAATGTTGAAAATATTTTAGAATATATAAACAATTTAGGGGAGTCTCTTGTATGTATGTACAAAATGAAAATTTAAGAAAAAAGCTTAATTTTTTTATATATATATAGTTAAAATTTTTTTATATATTAATATACAGGTTTATATATGTATAAAAATAATGAAAAATTTGGTATATAAAAACCAATATTAATGAAAATATTTCATTAAAAAACGTATCAATTTTTAAACACCTAATAACTTGAAAAAGTACCTTTTGATTGCTTACGGCGATAGAGTTAGAATTTGTAAATTGCATTCAATGAAAACAATATTAACATTTTATTCAAATGCTAAAAATACTATTAAAAACCCAATATTTTTTAAGACTTACACAAATATAATTTAAAATGTTTAAATTTGAAGATATAAATTTCCATAGCATTTAACTTATTCTGCAGAACCTATTATAAATTACTAGTATAATTTATATTTAGAAATATAACTCCTTATAGTAAATTTAGTAACAGGAAATAAATTTTTTTAATTAAACAGGTTATCACAATAACTCCCATCAAAAATGTGGTATATATAAAAACAAATATATGAATAATTTTCAATTATAAAAAGTCTCACTAATATTATATAATGAGTACATACTAACACTCAATTTACAATGAAATGGGCGCACATTATATTTGAGCCCTATTTTGATATTTGGGAAGGAAATTTCAACTGACACACACACAGGATGATCTTACTTTATTTATAGCTGATCGAAACCATCGGTCACAACCTCACCAAATGCGCAGACGCAAATGAGCTTCTATGGTGAAGAACACATAAGTTCATGTAATGTATATATGAATTTTATTAAACCAAATATAAATTTTGCAATAATATAATAGTATGAAATTATAGGTAAAAACAATTAATTATAAATTTTAATAGAGCTTATTAAAATTTTTAGTTTTTGATAAATTTAAGAAAAAGGCGTAATTTTAGAAGAACTTAAAAACTCTTTATTTTTTTATATAATGTAAACAATAATAATATAATAAAAGGTAATATATTATACATAAAATAATTGAATAATATAAAGTTATATAAAACAATAAATTATTGAAATATTATAACATTTAATAATAATAACGAGTTCAAATAAAGATTATAAAAAATTTGAAATAAACTTTTCACTATTTTTATCATGCTATATATTGAATATGTCAAATTATATCAAATGAAAAACACTCATATTAAATTTATATTCACATAATGATAAGAGAAAAATTAAATAATATAATAAATATATATACCATGAAACTTTAAAAAACTACATAAATTATTATAATAATTCAGATTATTTCAAAACTACTATTTTTCAAAATGCCGAATCTTAATTATATATGAAAAAATTTATTTGCTTCAAATCTGACTCCACATAAAAGCGAGAGTCTGTGAATTATATTAATAGATTGAAAAATTTAAGAATACAAGCAGTTGATTTATATAAAAGTTATAAAACATTTTTATTAGTCCTTCTTAATAATGGTTTTAACGTATCACAAACAAATAAATAATAAATAAATATTATGAGTAATTAAATATTAAATAAAATAAACAAATATTTGAAATTTTCTTAAAAAAAGTCAAATATATATTTATTCACTAGTCCATAAATAACATAATGTAAATATTTCACATTTTATGTTTGCATTATTTGTAATATTTGAATTTATCTAATGAATACACATATTTATATTTTTACCAAAAATATCAAGCTTAGACCCATTCAGTATAGTGTTATAAACATACAATTATTAAAAAGTACATATTTACACCATAATAATATAAATTTTCAAATATATGAGAAATGTCATAAACATTTAAAATCTGATAAACAAATATTCCATGAAGAGTGCTGACATACTTAAGTAAACCTCCAAATAACTTTTATGCAAAAACCTGTTAATTAAAGGCAAGGAAGAAATAAATCGAAAGGTAAAGAATTGTATATTTAATAAACAGGTTTTCACAAAAGATTAGAATGAAGGCATATATGTATGTGAAATATCGCCTAACATCAAAGACGCCTTATATAGAAAACAAAGGGATATTGAATGTGTATCTATGTGATTACAGAATACGACAGATCGATATAAAGATCAGCAGTTATTAAAACTGATAAAGCTATTAAAATTCGAGCATTATCATCATGAATTTTTAGAAAATTGCAATTATCAATGAATATAACACAATTATTATTATATTTATCTATAAATGTCATAAAATACCGTGTAAAACTCAATTTTAAGAATTTAACATAATATAATATTCAAATGATTGAAATTTAGGAAAAATCGTACATTTTAAGAGAGCTCTAAATTTGCAATGTGAAATATTAATATATGAAATAATAACGCTAATTTTAGATGTATAATAATCATTATTTTTATATTATAAACAGGTTTTTACAACTAATTAGAAATATTATTTGGGTTATAATATAATATAAATACAATAATTGAATTGTTATATAAAAAAACGTTCAAATAGCCATGCGCTATTAAAATCTAGATCAATTAAAATTTCGCTTTTTTTCTGCTTTTTGAAATTGGCTTTCAATAAAGAAATAAACTAATTATTTATTTTACTAAATGCACTGAAATAAAATACTGTTAAATAAAAATAAAATACAGAGATTATTAACACCAAAATAAAATTTTCATAAATGTTGAAATTAAGGAAAAAATCGTACTTTTTAAGAATGATTACTTATAACATTTGCAAATAGTGTAATTTAAGGAAAAAACCGTATTTTTAAAAAGTTAAATATTTATTTATTCATTTAAAAACATAGGTTATTTTACTATTATAATCATAATTAGAAATATTTGGTTAATATTAATAAAATATAATTAACAATAATATTATGATATTTCATTATTAAAAACGTCAATTTAAGTACATCAAATAAATTATATTTGACCTAAAAGTTTAATAATTAAATTACGCACTTATTTTTATGACTTTTTTGAAATTGAAATTTCATAGCAAATACAACATTATTATTATTATTAATCAAATGCTGATAAAACTAATACTGTATTCAATAACACTAAGTTACAATTTTATTAAGATTTACCTAAAGTAATTTTCAAATGTATTGAAATTTAGGCTATAATAAATCGTTAATTTTAAGAGGGTTTTCTAATAATATTAATGCAATGTAGAAAATTATATAATAGAATAAATAAATTAGTACGTCAATTTTTTAAGTATTTAAAATTTTTATTCAAAACAGGGTTTCACAACTAATGAAATATCGATTGGTGGATATATATATATATAAATAAACAATATAATGAATATAATATTAATTTCATTATATAAAAACGTCAATTTAAGAACAATTGTAAAACTATGAATAAATTCGCTTTTCTGACTTTTTGAAATTGAGTATTTATTCATGCAAATTAACATTTATTTTATTCCATAAATTGCCTTAAAATTCCCGTTAAAACTTAATTATACCATATTAATAAAGTAAATTACCTAAAAATAATTATATCATAATCGTCTCTGAAGATAAATTTAGGCAAAACAGAAATCGCAACTTTATTATAGAGAGATGTACAATAAATTATTGTAATGATGTAAAAGTTGAAGAGAATTTAAGATGAGCAAATGTGTTTATTCTTGGAGCATTAGGGATAGTTTAATTATATATATTTGCTCTAGTGAATAACAATTTGGCTTGACATCGCATGATCATAATCAAGAATTCATATTAATTATGAGTGCTAAAATTGTATATAAAACAAGAGATATATTTGTCAATTTAGTATATACATTATCAGAGAATATAACGGCTCATATTAATTAGAGAGAGCAAGCACTCACAAGACACTCGTATTAATTAATTGAACAACAACTGTTCTGCATGGTTCTCGAGATATAATTAGTCAATGTTCCAAGTGAAACATATTGGTATTATTATTATACAAATCGTCGTGTATAGCTAATAGCGTTAAGAGAACTCATTTATATTATATATTATACCAATAAATGATGGTTCAAACTATGATAGCATCATTTAGGTACGTGTAAAACACACTCTAGTTCTAAAACTTTGAAGATTATAAAAATTTATGTGAAAATTTAAGCAAAAAAATATAAATTTTAGAAGTAAAAATTTCTTATTAAAAACATAGGTATTTTCCATCACAACTAGTAGAATACTGTTGGAGAGATTATTATGCGAGCGAGGCAACTTACCGCCCTAGCATAAGGATAATATTAGGTGGTCAAAATCACTTCGGTTCTTATTGAGAAGAGGAGACGTTGACGCTCCTACCGGTTCAATTTTAACGAACACCTAAAACTATAATTAATTCACTTTTCTGCTTCCTCACCGATAAAAATTAGATTGAAGAAGTTATCAGGGCATTTTCAATGAAACACCTTATTATATTTATTATATGCATTACTGAAATAATCCAAGTAAAACAACAATATAGGTTTCTAGAGTTATTGAATGATATTATTGTACCAAAATATCAACATCATTATTATGACTTAATGTTGAAATTTAGGAAAAATCGTACTGTTTAGAGTTAAATTTTGTACAATTGTGAAAATTTAAGAAAAAGCGAAAACTGTGCCTTCAGGGAAGTGTCCCTTTACACTGACTTTTTTGGTTCGTCGAATCAAATTGTCGTCGTTGAAATACTTCAGAGAAAATTGCAATAAATATTGCTATAGCATAATCAGTAAATGCAATAGGACAACTATGCAATTGCACTCCATTTTACAAATAAGCAATAGAAAAGAAGAGACAAGACAGATCATCATATAAAAACGTACTAATGGAATAGAACAGCAAAAATAGAAGTAGAGAAGATAGAAAACAAATTACATACAGTGTTCAAATATCATATTTGAATATGAGACTCATTTCAATGAAACACAATATAATTTAAATCTTTTAACATGCTGAAAATACCCCGTCAAATTAAATTTTCAAGCCTTACTTCTGTATGGTAAAAACATAATTTAAGATTTTTCATCACTCAAAGAATTTTTCAATGTTGTAACCTTCTGATTTCATTCAAATGAAATAACTCGTCAAGGAGAAAGATGTCAAAATTAAGACAATCCCAAAAAATTTCCGCCATAGACTTTTCTTTTCAAATAAAATTTTTAAGAGTAATTCGTCTACCCTTTCTTTACAGTGTTTATTGTTATTAAAACAGTTTTCACACGTAATGAAATGGAGTTTTACTTATATTACATATAAAGACACTCATTTCGGAAGAGATAATAATCATTCTAAGGAATGAACACGATACAACATTTTTTACAGAACACAATATAATAACTTTATATGAAAAAATTCACTTGTTCTGTAATTAGACTCTTCTGGCACATTAGCAATTTTACAATTTATTTTATATACTCCGACATTTTTTACATCTTCTCACTCCTTTACCTGCAGTATATGATATTCTATTAAAACCAAAAGCATCAGCAAAATACATTACATTTACATCTTTAAAAGAGTTTGGCGCTGTTGCAGGCATCAACATTATGTTGTTATTTTTTATTCACTATATTTTATTCCAATTATTTTTGTATTTTATGTGATAGCAATTTTAACCGAAATAAGGCTCATATGAAATGGAGAGAGATATTTTACACCATTTTATATACATGTGAGAGAGAACAGTGAGTATTTCCTGCACGACTCTTAAATCACGATTTATACTGTTCGGATTTTGTGATTATCAGATTTTCAGCCCCTAAATAACAATTTATTAATTGGTAACGTGTAAATATACTCCATATTTAATAATAAATTATCGGTTTCATTTGTAATATAGTGACACACGTAGAGACTATGTGATATAAATTCAGCTCTTCTACTCGGCATAATTTATTGGAAGATATGAAAAATTTGTGAAAGTCATGAATATGCGACGAATTATTATTTTTATCTCAAATATAATGTAAAATAAACTACGTAAAATTTGATATACATTCACAATTTAATATACAGAGTATAAATCACACATTAATCCATTGAGTTAAATGTCAAATGTTGAAGTACTTTTTTTCTATGTGATACATAGGTAGATATCTTGTATAAACGAGTCTGCTAAGAGGAGCCTCTTAGTGGTACCAATTCAGTGATAATTTTTATTAGAGCAAGAGTTCTGATCCCTCTCTTATTAAGTTATAATATACTTGTATATATTATTATAAAAAAACAAGAGACTAGCTTTATCCCACATTTTAAAAGGTTAAGGGTGATGTGATGTGGTGAGAAAAAAATAAACGCTTCTTTAGGTAGTACCTTATATACTAAACGAGGCTAAAATATTTCAGTCTTAAACAAACTAGGAGTACGATTCAGATTCAATTGCTCTCCATAGTACGTATCACCACAGTTAAGAGGAATTAATATTATAATACAATATCAAACCCTTCTTCCTTTAATTAATAGAAATATTTTTCCTTGCCTCACTCTTTCAAAGATTATATAACTACAATAATGAATTATTATTTACCACATAGAAATAATGCTTGTGAAGCACACTAGATTTAATTAAACCATATATATAAAGAATAATACTCTTAATATTATTTTAATTTATTATAATTGATTCGCAAATTTGTTATGCAGTATCTAAAATTTTAAAAATAACTATGATCGAGTACTTAATAATTTGTAATGGGAAAATTTTAAGATTAGGGTAAATAATAAATATGATATTAGCTTAAATAATTTTTAATTAATAACAACGACGCGACTATTACACAACTAACACTTAATTGCTAACAGTTGCGTGAAGAATCCCGTCTCGTTCTATATAAATACTATATATTTATTTGAAATCGTTTTCACTTATCTAAAAAATACTATTATTTCACATGCACAATTAATAAACTTAGAGAGATATACTTATATAATTACAGCACTTATAACTGCACTTTATCTTCTTATGATTATTAGCATCATTCACTGTTTGACAGACACTTTATATATAATTTATTTTTTTTCATAATGCTTGAAAAGTTTTGCTAAAAGCCTTTGAATTTTTAATTATTTATTAACCTTCATATTTTATAATGAGCTATTAACCAAATTAATTCATATTCAATATTTAAATTTTACTTTTGGTATAAATAAATTCGATGTTTACTGTGAGTTATCATGCAGTTTATATTGAGTGAGAGTTAATCACTAATTTGTTCGATAATAATATTATCTATGATATAAAGAAGCCGCATATGTAATCATCTAGTTTCCACGTATTATATTGAGAGTATTTCTATTATTATTATATTAGTAACTAAGTACAAAGTTGACACGTCACACACTGAAGTATATCAATATTTATGCAGAATATATTATTTATTAATTACTACTAATACAATATTTGTATTTTCTGATATTGGTGATTCATCTAGAGATCATATTACGATCATATTGTTGATATGAACTCTCCTTTACAATATATTAATTGTATATTACTTCTTAATTGAGTATTGAAAATTATATAGTTTATGATCTCTTATTTATTTACAGCAAAATTTTAGATAATCTTACCATCTGCAACATAAAAATATGCATATTGTATCATTAACCTTATGTAAATTTGCTATAAAAATGAGATATTTAAATATGAATATTTAAAGATTTTAACTCCTGCTCCGGCTTTCGAAGGTAAAAATTTATGAATAAATTCGAGTATCGCATATTTAAAAGCTTTATTAATATGAATTGATAATCGGTTTATATATTTAAAGAAACAAGGCTTCGTGAGAAAATTGTTTTTGTATTTATAAGAATGTTAAAATCTTGAAGTTAAGTTAATACATAGATACATAAAATATAAAAACAAAAACATTGAGTCGTATGTATATAGATTACGAATATATTCAGATAATTTTCTACTATCGTCAGAAAAAAACGTCAATTTAAGACACAACTTAAATACTTTTATTAATTAGAGGTACTGATTATCTACTGATCTATTGGTGAATTATTGAGGAGTTCTTAATTTATCTTTAAGGTGAGAGAAGAGGTGGATACACTTTTTTCGGAGACAGATCCCATTTGAAAATAAGCGAGAGTCGGGTAACACAAAACGTGTCGAGATGAGTAATAGGAGTGTAACTAGAGCTGATTAATACACTATGAGGTTGTTTTCTTGTATCCTCCATCAGATAAGATAAGGTGCAGTTTTACACATTACTCGGCTGTACGTGTCTATAGTACCGAGAGACTGTATATTTTCGAGAGGAGTGATACTGAGATGAATGAGTGTGTGTAAGCCAATATACAAACATGAAGTGATACGTGTTGGATCAGTTTGATATTTATATTTTTTTATTTTATATATTATTTTTTATCTAGTTGTTTTTTTTTTTTTTCTACTCTCTATTTATTTATAATATACACTTGGTAATAAAGCGTTTAAGCTATAGACGATCATTCATGAATAGTTTGGAGTAATCTACATGAATATTAAAATGAAAGTGTCAACTTCTTCTTGAATATCCTCATCAGATAAATGTGCAGAATTTCATTAGCAAGCGATTTTTTGTCATTATATTTTGGTGTTTTGAGTTTACCTTGCATATCATCTCCTTATTTTGTAACTTTGTTATGTTATTTTTTTCAAACATGTCTTAAGTAATATATACATCTCCTTTTGTATTCATCACATAATTATCAACTTTGTTTTTCTAAATTTTTGGGTTACTTTTTGTTTTAATAAGTCCTACCTTGTTTTCTTGTTACTTTATTAATGTCATTCTTGAGAGTCCTTTTTTAGAATTAAGAAAAACTTTCTTTTATGGCAGACTCAATTAAAACAGTGCAGAAGTCACTTATCTCACGATCATAATTTTTACAATTAAAATTAATTATAGTCTCAAAGAGGTTATTGGAGCTCTAATATATTATATTTGAGCGCTCGAGTGTGTGCAAAAAAGAGTATCTGGTCTAACTATGGTATTGTTACAATAGAATAGTATACCTAAGTTGAAAATTATGATAATTAACTCTTAGGTGGGACTATTACACATTCTTTATAATAGTAAAAGAGGCACTGGTATAAATTTAAGCATGAGAGAGAGAGAGTAAAAATTTAAACGTCATCATACCAAGTAAGAGTCACTTATCATGCACTCTGTTTTAAAAGTTACAAAAGTTAAAAGATACCTTAATGAACTTTGTAACATATCTAAAATAATATGTAACAATGTATTAGAATAATATATAAGTAATGGTATGAAGATGATTGTAATTATTCATTAAATCTATAAAACTATACTAAAGATATTACAATATAAGTAGTAATAAATTTTATTTATTTTGGTCATACAATCTTTATATATTGTAAATGTAGAACTAATCATTAATCTCTATCTATGTATGGGATCAACATATACATACTGAATTATATTGGTAGTATTAAGTAATTAGCTTTGATTAGTCAGTTAAACTTCTATTGTAGTCACTATTTTCTGATTACGCAAAATAAACATAAAGCCCGGTGAGAGGTAAAATTGACTACAAAGTATTAGGTTACGAGTATAGTCGAGACATTTATTATAGTATTTGTTTATAAGCCAGTAATTTCATATATTGTGTAGTTAAAAATATTTTTCTAGTCTAATACGATACTTATGTACGTTACTAAATATTAAGATACATATATGAATTTGAAAGAGTTTGTAAGCTTTTGAGACGTAACAATTAATTTATGACCTATTATATTATTAAAGATTCAAAATATTAATGATAAATAAATATTATTATATACAATGAATTAATATTAGCAACATTCTTGGTGAAAGGATGAGGATGACAGTCACATGTGAGATATTCACACATCCATCTCGAGCACTATGCTCAGTATTACTGAGAGTGAAGGGCAATCACGATATTCACTCCCCTCGGCTATTATATAAAGGGTACTTTGTTGAGACATAGGTGTCATTTTGAGAACTTGCTCACTCTACCGTATCTCGTTTACTCACAATTTGTCTCTAATAACTTCTACTTATCTTCTGTGTGACAACTCTATCTGATAGAGCGATTTTTGATAGGATTGAATATATTCTATCATACCATATTTAAAATTAAATATTATATTATTATCTTTACAAATTAGCTTAAAAATATATATAATATAATTTTTATATATATTATAAAGTAGCAACTTTTCAGATTTATTGAATTTTGGATGTAAGCTTAGTTACTGTAAATTATCTCTCATCAATTATTCATTTAATTTAATTATAATATAATTTCTGTTATATGAGTATTATGATGCACGTTTGATATTTAACACATTAAAATAAAATATATTTTTTAAGATTATATATATACTATCTTAAATATCTATTATAATTTATCTAATTAATCAATTTATTAAGTATTTTATTTATTCATTATAAACATATACACTTAGTGGATAATAATAGGAACAATGTTTCGGTCAGTAATTATAAAATACTGAATCATCCAAAATTGATCCGGGCATAACTTTTTATTATTTACTTTTAAGACACTTTGTGTAAGCCTTTTCTAACTATTAAAACATATCAAAAAAACAATTAGGAAAATATAATCTGTTGACAGGCCTTATTTCAAGATTATATACAGAGCCTATTATCTTGCTAACATCCTATACTATTGATCTACTTTTATTGTAAGTCTCCGAAGACAATTTTTCTTATATATTCAATAAAGAAACTAGTGTATTCCCCCTTTTTATCCTTATATATACACTTAGTTACATCTAGATTGATATTTTATTTTTTTTATTAAATTATATTTCTAATTAAATATATATAATTATATGTATATATATATTAATACTGTAGCGTATACATCATTTTGTATATTTGATTCATACTATTTTTACCTTTTTTTATGTTTAAAAAATTATTACTTTATCAATTCTTAACTTTAAGTTACAATTTTATTTATTAAAATATTTAACATTTTTAAATTCTTTTTTTTATATATGTTCTATTTTATAATGACTTATCTTTTTACCAATTGATATCGATAGAGCTTGTATTAATTTAATAATTTATAATTATTTTAATTTTATTCTATTTTATTATATGTTTAGATATGTAGTATGGTCTATTTCAGGGTGTGATATACTTTTTATTTTAATAGTATATTTAAATTCATATTATATTTTTATGTATTTGAAGTAACGTTTATTAATAGTTGATCGTACGTTGCTAATAGCTAGGATTTAGTTTTTAAATATATTTATTATTAGTATTATTACTTATTTGTATTATACTTTCTTTTCTAAAATACTTTTTATTTTATATATATTTATATTTGATATAATAATAATATTTTATATATATTATTTGTTTGTTATATTTAGTTTATATTTCATAATTTAATTTATATATTTCATTAATTACACTTATTAAATATAATAAATTACTTTTTGTTAGCGATCTAAAACATATTAAGAATTAAGTTGATATAAGGAAGATATAAACTTTAAAGCTGTACGGTTATTGTTTATATAATCTGCATATAGAGATGTTATATATATATATACATCTTTTTTAAATTAATTTTTAGGTATTTACTGGTATATATAGTTAAGAGTATATTATCATTTGAAACTAAATATATAATAGTAGTTAATTTTATTATTTAATACAAAGTGGTTTATTATTTAATAACATTTCATGACATTTTATAGTTATTTTTAATAATATTAGTACTCTTTCAGTGCATATTAGTATTGAATATTTTATATTAACAAGTCCTGATTATACATATTACATAATTAGATGTGAGGTCGCAGTAGTGGGATTTGTAAAATAGTTGTGGGGTTATGAATATTAGGATATTTAGAATTTTCAGGTCTCATATTTTATATATAAATAAAGTGATATTTAAATATATTGGAACGAGTTTTAATCCGAGTTTAATTTTCTATGATCGCTCTAATTTAATTTATGCTACAAAGTTCGAAAAAAGGTAATATCTACTGGCATTTCGTCTCGCAAGCGACCTGCTTTGAGCGCGCACTATCAAAGGTTAATCTCAAGATTTTCCTTTTAATATATATTAATCGATAAGTGGCAACTTTTTTAATTTTTATTACTAGTTAATAAAAAATAACATTTTTCTTGTCTGCAAGAAGCCTATATGGTCAAACTTGTAGTTTCAGCTCATTACTTATATGTACGACAATTCTATCTATTTATTTTTGCTTAAGCAATTAATTTAATAGTTATAAAAATTAACAATTTAAAATGCTAATTTTTACTTTTCTTGGAATAACTCTTGATACATTCTCTTATACCGACTATTTATTTTCACTTTTATAATACTTCATTATAACATAACTCATTGTAATCATCTTGCAATAGACGTCTGCCAGCTTCCTTGAGGCAGTCTTGAGACGTGAGAGAGATAAGTCACTTAGGCTCTATGACCATCGGATTAATGCCACGCTCTATACTATTTGCGTGAGCTATATATAGGACGACGCACTCATGTCTCACTCTATGATAGATGGATGATTATGGTAATATTAACATCTTTTTCATATATTTAATTTATTAAATATATATATAATTTTATTACTGTATATTTATGTGTGTTTTTAATAAATTGAGCTGTTAGATTTATAAATATGGGGATATTGAATTTTGGATCGTATTTCGATTCAAGTTAATTAAAAAATTTGCTAAAATTATTCTAAAAATGTTTTGTAGGCTATATTAAAATTCAAACATGTAAGAAATACATGTGGCGACAGTGAATGATTTATAACTTAATATACATAACACATTCAAAAAAGGATAGAAAATTTAATCTATATAAATAATTATTATTATTATTCTTATAATTATTTTATTATTATTATATTATTATTATTATTATATTATTATTAATTGTTATTATTATTATTATTATTATTATTTATTATTATATTTTTATTATTATTATTATTATTTATTATTATGATTATTAATATTATTTTATTACTATTATTATTATAGTTATTATTATTATTATTATTATTATTTTAATTGATATATATAGTGAACATTGATTATGCTCGGATAGGGATACTTAAATTATCGAGCTTGACTTGGAAAAAGATAAGGTAATTTTTAACTTATCATTAATATTATTATTATCTATTATTATTATTGACATGCTCGAGGGCTATCACATCATCTGTCGAATTATCATGGAGTGAGAATATTGATAACCAATGGTTGAAGATCATATGACCAGAATAATATTTATCTTGTGTGAGTGTCACCAAGTGTATATTATTACTTGCGTCTCCTCTCACCATGTGAGACTGTGATGAGATTATTAGATCAGGAGTCGATATTATATATGTATTGAGAAATGTGAATATTAATTCATTTATATTATTATTAATTTTATTATATTATTATTAATTATTATTATTATTATTTTTATTATTATTATTATTATTATTTATTATTATTATTATCTAATTCGTTATTATTATTTATTATTATTAATTAATTATTAATTATTATTATTATTATATATTATTATTAATTATATTATTATTAATGAATATTATTATTATTTATTATTATTATTATAATTAGTGTATTATTATTAGTTTTATTAATAATATTATTATATTATTAATTATTATTTATTATTCATATTATATTATTATTATTATTATTATTATTATTATTATTATTTTATTATTATTCATAATTATTATTATTATTAAGTATGATAATTATTTTATTATTATAATATTATTATTATTAATCTTATTAATTAATTATTTATTTATTATTATTATGTTAAATAATATTAATTAATTAATTTTATTATTATATTATTATATTGAAATTATTATTTATTATTATTATTAATATTATTATTATATATTATTATTATTATTATTATTTATTTATTATTATTATTATGGTATTATTATTAATTATTATTTATTGAATTATTATTATTATTATTATTATGTATTATTATATATTATTATTAATTATCTATTATGTTATTATTATTATTATTAATACTTTGATTATTATTATTATCGTATTATATGTTATTATATTATTATTATATTATTATTAATTATTATTTATTAATTATTATTATTATTGTTATTATTAGTTGATGATTATTATTATTATATTATTTATTTATTAGTTATTTATTATATTCATTTCATTGACTGCCCTTAGGCCTTAACTTAATTTTATTTAATTATTTTACTAACTGCCAATATTTTATTTTATCATTTATTTTATCATATTATTAGTATTTTGTTTAATTATTAATATTCATTTTTATTATTTATTTATTATACTAATTATTTATTGGGGCAGTACTAGCTTTTGGATTTTAAATTTGAGTTATTTACTTTATTTATTATTGTTATTAATTGGGTTGCAAATATTTATACTTATTACACTTGCAACTGTTGATTTTTGATTTACATATTACTATTATTAGCTTTTCAAACATATTTTTTTTTACCATTTCTCATAGATTCTACTGACTTTCTCAATTTTTACATTCCTGTCTTGTTTTTGGTTCTCGAAATTAAACTTTTTTTGAATTAAAAAATTTCTTTTAGAAGAATCTTACCTCTATTCTCTCACAACATGATTAATGATTCGGAATAATAATTTGTGAATATTTATAATCAATATAATTATTATAATAAAATTTAATGGATTAATAATACACTGTATATAATAATAATAATTTATATTCAATAATTAAATAATAATAATCAATTGAATAGTTACAGAATTAATAATAACATTAAATTTATATGATTATAATAATAAATTCAATAATAAGAAGAATGAATGAATGAAATATATAATAATGAGATAATTAATCATAATATAATATAATATAGATAATGCAATAATTAATTAATAATCAATAATAATAATTTACATATAATATATTATAGAATAATAATATAGATATATGTAGAGATACAATGTAAATAATATCAAATACATAATAATTAATATCCAATAATAATACAATTAATATTATAATTATATAGAAATAATGAATTAATAATTAATTATATTTAGGTTACTGGCGATAATAATAATTATAATTTTATGAACTGATCACATATATAATAAATACATATATCAATGAAATAATATTATTATAATAAAATGAATAGTATAATTATTATATAATGCTGGTGGTGCACCACGAATGAATAATTATAATTAATATATGAATAATAATAATAATAATAATAAAATTAATAAGTATATAATATATAATAATTGATAATAATTAATAATGTGAATAATAATAATAATAATAATAATTACATTACAATTTAAATAATGATAATAATATATAATAATGATACTTGGGATATAATAATATATAAATAATAATATTTAAATACTGTTATATAATACAAATAATTAGTGAGGTAGGGTATGTTATATATTAGTATATTATATATAGTAGTAAGGGTATATATATAAGAGGTAGGTAGTATGGTAATATAGCGTGAGTATAGGTATAGGTACTTAATAGTAATATATGTTATTAGGGTATATGAGTATATATTGTTAGTATCCTATACTGAATAGTAGTATTAGTTATATATAGTAGTAGTTACTATGACTGAAGTATAGGGTAGATATATCTACAGTTTCTCTCTGCCGCATACGTATCGTTAGTTTAATGGTAATATATATACTAGTTTATATATATATGTTGATAGTTATATATATAGTATATATATATATTATATATATGTAATATATATATATATATATATATATTATATATATATATATATATATATATATAGAATATATATATATATATATATAGTATATATATATATATATATAGTATATATATACAGAATATATATATATATATAAATATATTATTATATATATATGTAGTACTATATAGTATATAATAAATATATATATATTATATTATATATATATATATATATTATATATATATAGTATATATATATATCTATATATATATATATATATATATATTATATATATGTAGTATATATATATTATATACATAAATATATATATGATTTTATATATAATAATATATATATGGATATATATATATATATAGTAGTATTTGTAGTATAATAATAATAATAAATATGGGTATATATAATAGAGTTATATTATATAGTTCTTTTACTTCTTCTATTTCTCTTTTCACTATTTTCCTTTCTTCATTTTCATCTTGTGTGCTGTTTTTTTTTCTTTTTTCAAATACTTCTGTAACTCAATTTTAAAAAATTTATTATTATGATAGTTATATATTTTTTCCTATATATATATATATAGTTATCCTCCTGTGTTTATCTTAGTTATAGTTCCCCTTCTCGTCGCTCTCTTCTCTCTCTTCTCTCTCTCTCTCGTCTCTCGTTCTGTGTTCTTTTGTCGCTCTCTGAGTTGCCTGCGGTTGTCTCGGGTTCGTGCGGTTGTCTCGTGTCTCTGGGTTTGTCAGGTGTGTCTCTCGGGGGATTGCTTCCGAGTTCTGCTGCGTGGTGGCGGTGGGTGGGAGGGTCTTGCGGCGTGGCTTGTCGGGTGTATATGTAGTGTGTTAGAGCGCATTGTTGTTTTCCGGGTTCCTTGTCTTTATTATTTTTTATTATTTTTCTCTGTTTGATTTTTATGATTACTGGCCTTAATCCTAAGCTAGTCTATTTCCTTAATATTATAATAATAAAATAAATAATAATAATAATATTATATTAACATATTAATATATAAATATTATAAATTTATTATATACTATTTTATTCTTTAATTATAATTATATTATATTAATATTATTTAATATTATAATATATATTATAATTTATTCAATTTTATTACTTATGTATCTATTACGGATTTCCTGTTTATATTCAATCTCATTCATCCTCTAATAATATCATATTATTATTTATATATATTCTACATTCTTTCTACACCATATATTCTTTGTATTTCTACTTTTACCCCTTATCTATTACATTCTACGTCTCTCTCTCTCTCGATTCTTCTTCTTCTTCTACGTGATTTATCCTCTCTCTCTTCACCTCTCTTATCATCAGTCTCAAGATCTCGCGCGATGACTATCATATCTAAATCTCCTTCATCATCATTATATACATCATTATTTTCTAAGATATAAGTAAATATCAGTGAATTTAGAATTAATGTTCAGTGTTTATATATTTAATTATAAATTCTTAATTATAATTATTTTTTGATTTTAATTTATTTTCTATTACTTAGTTACGAAAATCGTTTGTAACTTAGAAAAAAGAGATATCAATTTAGTTGTGACGGTTTAGCTAGCTTACACTTCGGACTTATTAACGATGTCTTATGACTTAGTAACTTCGACCTCCGGATCTGTATAATACATCAATTAAAACAATTACAACTTGAATTAGATTCTTAGATTTTAATCTAAATGAATTTCTTAAATACAAGTATCCATGAATTTATTAACCTAAATTAGCGAAGATACATTGAAATCAGGTCGAAGAGTTTATCAATAGCCGATCCTCTAACTAACTAGGTCACCCATGTCCCCAAAAAATCGCTTATCAATACGAGTGTTTTTAAAGTGAGCACTCGATTTATTATACCATCCATAAAAAAAATATAAAAATAAATATTTAGAGCATTGAGATTAAAAGTAATAAAATTAATATTAAATAATATTATTAATTATTATTATACATTATATTTTATAATTATTATAATATTATTAATTATTATTATTATTATTAATTATTAATTATTATTATATATTATAAATTATTATTGATTTGTAGTTGTTTTTAGTTCTTTAACTAGCTATTGTTAGATTAATAATTCCAATTATCAAAATTAATTACATCTAATAAATAAGAATAACTTAACCTTAATATTAATTATAAATAACACCCGTTTATAGATAAATTCTACTTATAATATTTAATCTCTCAAATAACAAACATTATAAACCTATTTCCAAATACATTGGAATCAATCATATGTGAACCAAAATACATATTAAACAACAAAGTATAATTAAAATTAAAAAAAGTCATATATGCAACTAGAAAATATACGGATGCTGAAAATTTACAACTAATACATTTCGGAAAAAGTACTATAATATAAAGACATACATAAAAATAAACATATAAAAACTACATTACGGCCAAAAGAAAAAAACATTACAATTATAGTAACTTAAAAAATAAACAATAACAAGAAAAACATTAAATACATATAATATTTAAACACGTTTAATGAATTAAATATATGAAGACTTTCAATACTACTGAATACATTTATATTCGAACAGAAAAAACTATCATAAAACAATAACATTTTTTAATAGATTTAATATATAAAATCCCAATATTTTCATACGAATCTCTAAATTAATATATAGTATATATATATATAATATATATATATATAGCCTTTACGACTCACTAAAATAAATATTAACTATATCAATATATAACTCAAACAAGCTAGCAACTAATACACAAACAACAATACAACAACAACAACTATCAATAAAGTTCGTGGTGGTGTATAAAGAAAACAATGCTGAAATCAACAATACTAACAACAATAACTACTATAATAATTAATAAACAACATACATAACTAACATAACAATACATATATACTCAATAATATACAATACCCAAAAGTTGTGAGAAATCAAATATTTTATAATATTATTGATTGCTGTATGTTTTATTTATTATGTATTAGTTATATCTATTATAATATATACAGGCTTAGTATTTATATTATTTTGAGTGATCATTTGTTTTGTATTGTTTATGGTATGTTTGATATATTTGTTTAATATTTATTAGTAATATTTTTATAATAAAGTATCCATACATTATATAATAACGCTTAAATGAAATTAATTAGATAATATATTTTATATATTATAATAATCTAATTTAATCCCCCCCTTTACGTCCCTTCATTTACGGGCTGAAGAGCACTTGATAGTAACTGATAAAATGTTATGATAAACAAACAAGAAAAATTAAGATGACTATAAAAGAGAGAGAGCACACAAAAAAAAAATTCTGAAAACATAATAAAATAATTAAATACCAAATAAATACAACCAATATAATAGGTTTAATTTTTCAATCGTACAATATTATATATAGCGCCTAAATCGTGAAAAGGACACAATAATGTCTCAATCACTTCCCATATTCAACACAGGCAGCCAATAATATTCCAAGAGCTTCGTTGTATCTCGCGCAATCGAAAAACCTTTTGTATTATCGCAGCCAAGAAATTCTAAACTCCAGTCTAAGAAAATACAAAGTAGACTTTAACTTTGACAACAAGGGCCGCCTCATCGGGCTCCAGAACTATTTATTTGGGGAAACACGCCTTAAACATCACGCTTTTTTAGAACCTCAAAATTTTGCCGAAGGGAATAATAAATGGATTTAATAAAGGGAAAAGATGAAAAAAGGAATTTATAATTATTGGGCGTGGCTTAATTCGCTTCTATTTTTTTCTTCTTTTTTGCCTTTCTGTTATACAGCATTTTTTTTTATTCGTTAGTCGCACTCATTTTTTAGATGCATTGATTTTTACGTAAAAATTATTATAAAGGTGTTATTTCAGTCAAAAGGGGAGTGTGAAATGTGATAATTGAAGGAGAGGGAGAGGGAGAGGGAGAGGTAGAGAGAGAGGGGAGAGGAGAATGAGAGAGGAAAGAGAGAGCAAGGTGTAAGAAACATTGAGGCAATATCAGGCGTGGAGGAAGCAAAAAGGAAAGTAAACGGAGGTGCGGAGTTAATTAATTCTTTAAGCAGAAAATAGCAAGTAATGAGAGGAAATATGAGGTAAACGTTTGGAAGGAGGGATAAAGAGAGAGGAGAGAGAGAGAGAGAGAGAGAGAGAGAGAGAGAGAGAGAGAGAGAGAATACTAATGGTTAAAGGAGGCTAAAGAGCTGAGAGACGAGAGAGAGAGAGAGAGAGAGAGAGAGAGAGAGAGAGAGAGAGAGGGAAGGGAAATTACTAAGGATAAAGAAGGGTAAAGGGCTGAGAGAGAGAGAGAGAGAGAGAGAAGGATCGGAGAGAAAAGAGAAGAGAGAAGGGAGGGTAGTGAGAAGAGAGAAAGAGAAGGAGGATGAGAGAGAGAGAGAGTATAGAAAGAGACAGAGGGAAGGAGGAATATAACTAATAGGATAAGATGCGAAAGGAAAGGGAGCAATGGTAAGATGGAGGAACGAATGGAAGTAGGGTGTGAGAATGGATGGAATGTGCGAGAAGGAAAGTAGGGAGAGAAGAGAAGGAAGAAGAAGAAGGAGAAGAAACGAGAGAGAGAGTAGAGAAGAGAGAGATGAGAGAGATAGAGAGAGATTTAATTCTGAGGGTAAAGGAGGGTAATGGGGGCTGAACTTAATAGAATCAGGGATCCTAATGTAATGAAGATGGAGATATGCATAACATGGTTATCTAAAAACGAGATTATCTAAATTTAACACATTAGAATATAACGAAGGAGCTTGATATAATGAAGTGACCGATAAGGCACAAACACAAAAAAGTAGAAATTTCACGTCATGAATAGCTATAACACGACGCAGGCCGGCACCACACAGACCACATACCTACACACACACACATACACACACACACACCTACACACACACATACACAAATTCTCATATAAATATAAGTAAATTCCTTCATTTACGGGATCTTGTCTCACACTCCTTTTCACACACTCTCACCCTTTCATTTTCCCTCCACACACCCTCACCCTTTCTTTGAACAACCCCTTCAACACTCCTTCCTCTATTTTACATGCGTCGACAATAATATTTTCAAACATGAAGCATGTCAACACTTAATTTCATGATGACTTGTGTTTTTGTTCCATTTTTTAATTGAATGAATGGGGGTTACTTTCCCTCTTATATATATATAGTATATATATATATATTATATATATATATATATAGTTATATAGTTACTTATATAATATATATATAGTATATTAGTATTGTTATTATATATTATACTATGATATAATATCATATAGTATATAATACTATATACCAGTGGCGTTAATCCAGAAATTTTTTCAGTGGAGGGCAGACAAAATCATTCTTATTATATATATATATTATTATATATATATATATTTACTATATATATATATATTATATATATATTATATTATATATATATATATATACTATAATATGATATATATATAATAATATATAATATTATATAACTATATATATAATAATATATATTATATACTATGTAAATATATATATAATATATATATATATTCATCATAATGATATAATTATATTATTATAATATAAATATATTATATAATTTATAATAAATAATATATATATATATATATATATATATATAATATATAATATATATATATTTATATATATATATAAATATATATATATATATAATATAATATATTACTTATTATTAATATATATAAAGTGGAAGGACCAAATATTAAAATTTCTAAGAAAAAATGTGAGATATTTATATAAATTACTAAAATCATATTACGCCTAAATTGTTAACCTTTATCCCGCCGCGGCAGAGAAGTGAGCAAAATCCAGACAGATAACCATCTTCAGTTTTTATGGTTCAATATTTCGACATGTATATGTACAGGACGGGCAAGTCCGTAAGAGTCTTATCAATTTCCATATATTTCCTCAATTAGCTATTTCCAGAAGCGATTTAAATGTATGAAAAACCTTTCGTTCTACTGGAAGCAGCTAGACACGGGTAAAATTATTCAGTATTTTTGCAAAAGATCGTTCAAATATCTTGGAAATTGTGACTGCGAACAAGAAACTAGTTTTCCGTCTATTGCTGTTGTTTTGACGATTGTGCTTGTCGATTGCCATTTCAACTTCATCAAATCAATATCCCATTCGTTTTACTAAATCTCTCTCTAATTAGGATTCGAGTCATTCCTTGAAAATTAGTTACACAATCGTTATTTTCAATATCGGCACATCTACACCTGCTCGGTATGACAAATGCAAAGGAAGAATCTAAATTATCTTGATTTTAAAAACCTCTCTCTATGGCTGACATTTAAAGTCATCCAAAAAAGGATAAAAATGATGCTACAATAATACAGCTTTGTTGGTCGCGGAAGTAGGAATGTTGGGTCTGGTATTTGGAACATTGTGTAATTCTTGGTAAGCAAGTAATTCACTACCCAGCTACTGATACGTTACACATTCTTCAAAATCTGCTGAAATTCTAAATGTTGCATTTTCTTGATGGCTTCAAGTTTAGTTTTAACAAAGGACTTACGAGATTTGTATCTCGGGACGATTATATAAAATTAATTTTAACTTCTGCACTTTATATTATTAACAGAAATGATACTTAAAATTTTTTAGTGGCTCAAGAAAATTTCGGGGGGGCCATGGCCCCCCTGGCCCGCCATGGATTACGCCACTGTACATAAATATACTACTAATATATATAGATTATATATATATATAATTATATTTTATATATATATATATTTATAATATATTATATATATATATATTATATATATATAATATATAATATTATACTATAGTATATATGAGCGGCGGACTCCAGTCCAACTTTTTGGCCTTAGCATGGGCTCTCCTCTCTCTCCTACTCTTAGATATATATCATATATATTTATATTAATATATTTATATAATATATATCATATATATATATTATATATATATATAATATTATATATATATATAGATATAATATATATATATATATATATATTATAGGCTTATATGTATTCATAACAGCAAAAGATAATTTTTATAAAAATCAGACTATCTCAAAATACAATAGCTACAGGGAAAAGGAATACATTGTTGGAATCTGGTCCAATTTTAGTGCGGAAAATGTAAAAAAAAAAAAAAAAAAAAAAAAAAAGAAAAAAAAAAAAATTCGTCAAACTACAATAGCTACAGCGAAAGAATACATTTTTGGAAATCCTTTAAAATTTAAAGCTTATTAGATAACTGTATAATGGCATGACCTAATGTTTAAAAAATTAAAGAAATAAATATTGAACCATTTTTTTTTAGGAGCAGGGACATAATTATATAATATATATATCATATATATATATATATTATATATAATATATATATGATATCTTATATATATATAAATATATATATATATTATATATATTATATATATTATTTGTAAAGGTATTACACGGCATGTAAGGGGCTCGAGCCGACGGGGAACACAGGGTGGGGACGTTTTCCATACCCCCTAGGGGAGGGGCGGAGGAACCCCCGCGACACCCCAAATATAACAAAGAGCGGGGGTTCCGGAGGACCCTCCCCGGAGGGGGAATTAGTCCTACCCCGTAGTTCCCGTAAGCCGAGAGACCCCGAACTCCTGCCATCGTTCTGCGGCTATACCTTGGGGATATCTGTTAGTTTAAAATTAAAAGTATTGTAGTTTTTTGAAGATTTTTTTTTTTTTTTTTCTTTTGTTTGTTTTTTTTTTTTTTTTTTTTCTTTTTTACATTTTTCACGGACTTAAAAATTGGCCCAGCATTCCAGCAATGTATTTCCTTTTCCCTGTACGCTTTGTAGTATTTAGATCAATGAGATAATACAGTATTAGTTTGTTTTATTGTTGTCTCATATGAACCTCATAGGTACCATATATTATTATATATATTATATATACTAATATATAATATATATAATATATATATTATATAAGATATATTATATATATAGTATTATAGTAGATATATATATATTAATATATATATATATATATATATAGTATACTATAATATATATATATATATAAATAGTTTTAAACACCCAAACAATATTACAAAGACACTTGAGTTATTGCTATTTTACAAGTTTCCTTTAATTTAAAATTCATTCGCATGAGAGTAACTGATTATTGTGTTTCTTTCATTATTTAATATTTCTATTTAATTTTTTATTATTATATTCAAAATATTTATTATGATATTTATTAATTTATTATTAGTTTTATTAATTTCCTTAGTATTTTTATTTATTTTATTAAATATTGTTTGTCAAAAAATTACTTTATTATGTATTGTACCTTACAGTTAAGATACAAAAATGGCTAAATTAAGGTATTAGAATTAAATATTAATTATTTTATCCGAAATGTGCATTAAAGAAAAAAATAATGTTATTTTTTTTTAAATACAACACCCCATTAAGATTCTTAGAAAGGAAAAAAAAACAACTTGTAAAAAAAATTAAGATTCACTAAATGAGTATAAGAGTATACTGTCCTAAAATTTTATCTCGGCTATTTCGAAGAAGCCGAGCTGTCAACCCTTTGTCTAAATTAATTGAAAAATAGCAATATCAAGTGGCCGATTGAATTCTGACACTTTCGTTAAATTTTTAATTAATCATTTACATGTAGTAGTTAATAATTTCTTTCTGTGATTCAATTTTCACCAAAAAAAAAGAAAAAAATAACGGAGCAATTTCTATAGTAACTTTAGTGAAATTTGTAGATGCGATGTATCTATAATGATAACTCTGCTAAGCCCGAGCAGCCCGAGTATAGGAGTCGCCTCTGTATAAATATCATAATTATATATATAATATATTATATCATATAATATATATACTATAATAAATATATATATATTATATATATATATATATATATATATATATATATATATAAATATATTATATAATATATTATATATATATATATATATATATATACTATATATATTAAATTAATAAATATAATTAATAATAATTATATATAAAATAATTAATAATAATAATAATAATAATAATAAGTTATAATATAATATAATAATCAAATAATAATAATAATCCATAATAATAAAATAATAAATAATATAAAATTAATAAACATAATATAATAATAATATAATAATAATAATAATAAATAATGAATAATAATATAATAAAATATAATAATAATAACTAATAATAATAAATAAATAATAATCATAAAATAAATAATAATAATTAAATAATAATAATAATAATAATAATAATAATAAATAATAAATAATAATAATACAATAATAATAATAATAAAATAATAATAATATTGGAGTTGATAATTAATAAAAATAATATGAATAACAATCATCAATAATAAATAAATAATACGAAAAATCAGAAAAAAAATAATAATAATAATATAAATAATAAATAATCAAATTAATAATAAAATATAATAATAATATATAATGAATAAAATAATAATAATAATAATAATATAATAATATAATATAATATAATAATTAATAATAATAATAATAATAATAATAAATAATGAAAATAATATAATAATCTTTTCATTAACAACATTATTTAAATTTGTAAACAATAAATGTTGAAAAACAAATAATAAGAATTTATTTATTTTGTTATTAATTTATTATTATATTATATAGTATATACTATATATATATATATATATATATATATATATATATATATATACGTTAATATATAATATATAATATTATATATATATATATATATATATATAATTATATATATATGAATATATATATATACTATATATATTTCTTATATATTTATATATTTATTTTATAAGTGGGTGACTCCAGGAGCGAAAATCAATAATTAATGAATCTTATTTAAATAATTTTAGGGTAAATACACTAAATTTTTGGGGTAATCTAACCGTAAATCTAACCTAACCTAACTAACCTAACCTAACTTAACCTAAACCTAACAAACTTTAACTAAATTAACCTAACCTAATTTTAATGGAGTCAACCACTTATAAATTCCTATTCTAATATATAGTATAAATATATAATATATATATATATATATATATATATATATATAATATATATGATTAATATATATATTATTATAATTATATTATATATCTTATATAATATATATATATAGAATAAGATGTCTACTCCATTCAATGACGAACGACACATTTAAACAAAGCACAGCTACTACAGGGGCGAGGTGAAGATATTCCAAATTCGTATTAGAACTACTTTACCCTTTAGGTGCTTGTCTTGTATATGGTTCTTCCAAAAATGTTAATGACGTGCAGAGATATCATTAAAATAATGAACAGAGAAATGCTGTTGAAAGAATGTTGAGAAGATAATTAGAGAAATTGAGTTTTTGAGTCTTTGATAACAACTATAGTATCTCCGTCCTTTTGGTCAAATTAATTATCATTTCAAAAAGATATTAAGGAAGTATTAAGCAAGTTAGCTAGTTTTTAATAGCAAAATGTTAAAAACCTCCTAGTATGGAGAATTCTTTTGAAGACTGGAAAAGATAAAATAGGATAAGTAGATGAGTAGGTAGTTGGGTTGGCCAACACACCATGTGCAGTGCGGTGCGGTGCGTGGTGCGCTCATTTTGGTGCGGTGCGCCACACAAATCCAGTGTACTGGTGCGGTGAAATTTTTAAAATATAATAGAATGCCGGTGCGGAAGTGCGTTAGTGCAGAGCGCGGGCTGCGCATTGAAACATAGAGGTGGGGTGCGGTGCGACAAAAATGACTTTTTGTGCGGTGCGGTGGGTGGTGAACTTACCCTGGTGCGGTGCGGTGCTGTGCATTGCGGTGCGATGCGGTACGGTGCGGTGCGGTGCGGTGCGCAAAATTCGCGGTGCTTGGCCAACCCTAGTAGGTAGCCTGACATACCAAGAAAAAGAAAAAGTTAACAATAAGTTAAGTCATCTATAAAAAGACCGTGGAAAGGTACAAGTAGGGAGCCACACTAACCTTATGGTTATTTGCAATTAAGTAATGATAGAAGAGGTCACAATCTATATGTTCAAAACTAGATGAAACCTAATGATGATTGCGAACTTTGATGAACGTTTAACGTCGAGGAGATGATAGGTAGTGTTCCATATTTGTATATTAGATTGTCAAAGAATTTAGGATGTTCGACCCAAGAGTGAAATAAGTTGATCACATTCGATCCAAGAGTGAAATAAGTAGATCATATTCGATCCAAGAGTGAAATAAGTAGATCATATTCGACCCAAGAGTGAAAAAGTAGATCATATTCGACCCAAGAGTGAAATAAGTAGATCATATTCGACCCAAGAGTGAAATAAGTAGATCATATTCGATCCAAGAGTGAAATAAGTAGATCATATTCGATCCAAGAGTGAAATAAGTAGATCATATTCGATCCAAGAGTGAAATAAGTAGATCATATTCGACCCAAGAGTGAAATAAGTAGATCATATTCGACCCAAGAGTGAAATAAGTAGATCATATTCGACCAAAGAGTGAAATAAGTAGATAATATTCGACCAAAGAGTGAAATAAGTAGATCATATTCGACCAAAGAGTGAAATAAGTAGATAATATTCGACCAAAGAGTGAAATAAGTAGATCATATTCGACCCATGAATGAAATAAGTAGATCATATGAATTCAATCGCAGATTATCAAAAAGTTCAAGTCAAACTTCAGAAAATTCTTAAAGCCCGAAACAGATAATACACCACTTTTTAACCTAATATAACATTATCAACATCTACATTTCACTCGCTAAATCCTCAAGTGTTTGTAATGCCTTACATATCAAACCTTCTCAAGCAACCACAGTATAAGGTTAAGAGAAGGTGACGGTAAGTGTCACTGTATGAAAAAACTAGACGTAGCAGCTAAAAACAGGAAACAGTTTTGGAAATATTGCAAGAGTAACACTCTGAAAATGATATGGTACATTTAAAATGAAAGTTAAAATTAAATCTTAGGTTTTTGGTGTTTAATAAATAATTGATGTTACTAAAACAAGCTAAAACGCATTAAACATTTTTAGAGTGTAGAAAAATTTTAACCAAGAAAAAAACTTGCTAAGTAATGCTAAGTAATAAAGGTTTTAATGTTTTAATATGTTTTAAAATGTTTAATGAAGATAAAATAATAATAAATTGAAATAAATTAAAAATCTTCTAGACTATAACTTTGTGTCTTTTCAAGTACCTTTAGACAGATTTTTCAAACACAGAATTTCCTCACTAATAAATTTTACAAAATGGTGCGGTCAATAAAGTTAAAATTAAAGGCTGTCATTATTCCGAAGGATAAAAGGTGATAGGAAAACTAATGTCAGAACAAGAGTGGGATTCCGAGGTGGCACTAAGGCCATTACCTGAGGCAGGCAATTCCTCAGCGATGACAGAAACTGCTAACGTAGGTGCAAATTTCGATGGGAGCCTTCCACCTCACACCACTTCTCTTTTAGGTCAATTAAATGTCTTGTATACTTGTATACGTGAGTGGTGGTGAACTGTAAATAAATAAATAAATAAAAGTAATAATGATCAAAATAAAAGGACAGAACCACTAAGGTTTCCTTAAAAAATGGACGCACAACGAAGACGAAGTATTTTGCACGAAAAAACATTAAACTTTTGATTTCAACACTTTGGGGACTTTTAATATAACCAATTTGAACGAACATTGACAGAACATATTCTTTTTAATATATTTGTACTTAAGTGCAAGAACTACCAACGTAAAAAGAAAATGGTTTTGAATTACCAATAATTTTAAAATATTTTCTACATTAAATGCTATGAAGATGTGTGATAAAATTTTGTTATATCTCCATAAATATTCACTCAAATATAGTTTTTTTTTACAGCATTGAAAAGATTGAGACATTACTACCTCAATTTTGCCAAAAAGGTTAGCATTGGTGGTTTTAGCACTAAGGTATATATTTACATATATAATAATATTTTTCATTGTAAAAAAAAATAAGTTGAGTGGATTAAATGTATAAGGCTTAATGTGTGAATTATGTAAAGGGAGAGAGACTTTGTGCCCATACAAGACATGCCTGTAAGGTCAAAAACACGTAGAAGATTCTCTCTCTCTATGTAATTAAGGCATGAAAATGATGAACCATTGGATACTGGGGTGCAGAAGTGTGCTTCAACACAACTTGACACTCCATGTTCCCAATACCTACGCCATAGCCAAATATATGATATATATATATATTATAATATATATATAATATATATATTTATATATATATATATATATATTATTATATATAGCTATATAATTATAATAATATATATATATACATATATAAATTATATATATAGAATAATATTATATATTATATATATTATTATTATAAATAACTATATATATATAATTATATATATATATTATATATATATTATTATATATATGATATTTATATATATATTATATATATTATTATATATATATATATATATATATATTATAATATATATATATATATATATATATAATTATATATAATATATAATATATAATTATATATTATATATATATATATATATTATATAAAATATATATATATATATATATATATATATATATTATATATATATATAATAATATATATATTATATATAATATATATATATATATATATAATAATATATATATATATATAATAATATAAGCAAATACCTCCCCCCCTCAGCACAAATTAAACCCTCAATTTACACGGCTCCCCTGATTTTAAAATCCGTATTCTAATGAGAGTGTAATACATCACCTGACAAACACACACACGCACGAAAATCACACACACACACAGCACACACCAATAACACGGCTTCAAAAGGACTAACGTTTCGCCACCCCTCTTCACCACTGTCTCTTTATAACACTCACACTAGGATATATGCTTTGGTAATGGTAGGGCGAGTATTGTGAACTAACGCCTGTTGATGGACGTATACGAGGATTTCCACGTTTTAATCTACTTAGTGCTTAATTCATATTTGGAAGAGTAATGGTCTTTAATGGATAAGTATAGATATGATATAATTATATAATATATTTATATATATATATAATATATATATTATATACGTATAATAATATATATATATATATATATATATCATATATATATATATAATATAATATATATTATACTATATAATATATATGACTCTTTCTGTTCTACGACTCGTCACAGTCTTTGATTTTTTTTTTTTGTTATTAATATGTTTTGTATATTGGATCCTAACAATCAATTTAAGTGGTAACGGACATGATTCGAAAATATATAGGACCTCTTTCCGTTACGACTCCGTCAGTTTAAATTTTTTTTTTTTTTAATATAATTGTTTTGTAAACTAAACTGGATAACGTGGTAGACGAGACATGTTCCAAAAGTTCGAAAATATTTTAAAACAAATTTAAAAAAAGTAATTTTTTAGTAATAGTTTGTTCTCTATTATTATTTGGGTGTTTTTCAAACTAAGGAATACCCAGAGGTAAGCCGCAAAGATTGGCGATGAGTCGGTCTCTCGGCCATTACAGGGAACGACAGGGTAGGACTATTTCCCCCCTATTTGGATTTGCGGTGTTCAGGGGTTCTTCCGCCCCATCTCCTGACTGATGTATTAGAAACCGTCCAACCATCTGTCCCCGTAGGTCAGAGGCCCCCCTAATTATATATATATGATCATACTTATATATTATATATATACTAGTATATAATATATATATATATATATATAATATATATTATATTATATAATATATATATAATATATATAATACTCTATATATTAGTATATATATTATATAATCAGTGAATGGGCATCGATACAAAAATTTGCTTAAGCGATACCGCATACATCGATCACACAAAAAGTTACATTTAGCACTACGATACACCGTACTTGCTTACCCTCTTTGGCGAACCGATAACGGATACATGTATCGCGGCATACATGTATCTAGATAACTTAAAGACTAGAGATTTATAAATATACGATATATATAATATTAGATATATATATATTATATTACATTTGAGGTATATATAAATATATATATAATAATATATGATACTATATATTTAATATATATATATATTAGTATATATATAATCTCTACAATTGTAAGAGAATATGATGAGATACTAAAAATATTAGGAAACCTGATTTTTCTCATACATTGAATTTCCTTTTAAAAATACCAACTGTAGCATTTCTCAGCAGTCTGCTCTTTTAGGAGAATGAATAATTAAACCTACCAACTGGAGAGTCTATCTACAATGATTTTGATGATTGGTAGTGGGTAGCTGCAATTTAAAAAATTAAACTTGCAAAACACCAGGAGGAAAAATTGACGTTAGAGATGTTCGCAGTGAAGATTTTTGATTTCAGCAAATATTTATGAGAAACCTCCACATCCATCGAATCTTCACTTGAAGTCGTCGGTGAATGCAGTTCGATATTTAATAATCAAGAAAACTTGGCCACTTTCGAAAAAGCTGCATAATCATTCATGTATTTGGGCTATCGTATTGGAAGGGCCTTTATAGAATTCACCAGCATTCTTGGACTCCTTTCGTCAATGCAGTAGTTTTGATGTCACTTGTTAGGCGAAGCTGTTTCCATTTTAGGCAAAAAAAATACAAAAATCTTTTTTCTATTTTTTTTTTTTCCCCCCCAAAAACCGGGGATCTTAAAAAACGTAAAAATTTGTTATTGTTTTTTTTTTTTTTGATGAACAACTATGATATCTATAATATCCAAAGAAAACAAACAAAAAAAACTGTTCGTTTTTAGAACAGTTTTAGGGTGAGAGAGGAATTTTTTTTTTGAATTTGCCCACAAAAACTCTTCTTTTCTTTAATTTTCAAATATATTTCAATTTTTTTTTGCAGCTAAAATACTCCAATTGGTACGAAGTGGTAATAACTTTTAAGTTAGACGACCTTACTTTGAAAATTTGTTTTTTAAAAAAAAATGTCTTACAATCTCTGAAAAGTACTTTAAAAATTTTGAACAGAGAATTAAGTCAACCATGGCTGACACACCTTACGTCTACCAAACATTTAATATTTCACGTCAAGTTTGTTACACGTTTATAGTGAGCTTGAGGTACAAATTTGCGAAGAAAAAAAAATCTGTCGTTTTTTTTGAATGATTTTTTTTTATGTATCTCATTGTAAGAAAAAATTGAAATGCTTTAGAAAAAAAACACCAAAATAAACAATTTGGAAAATTTTTCATTTTTTTAGACGGCAAAAAAAAAAAAACTGTATTCTCATATAATTATATAATATATATATATATATATTATATATATATTATATATATAATATATATTTATAT
>JABUQX010054907.1:60000-62500 GCA_015478945.1 Trachelipus rathkii
CATCAAACGAAGTAATAAATGTTGAATAAGTTCATTGTCACATAGCAAAAACTTTTAAATATTTTTAAAAAACTGATGGAAATGAAAATAATGCATTCTCTTTTTAAGGAATTTTTTTAAAAATATAGAGTTTTTGGCAAGATTTTTTTTACACGCACATATCCAAAAGAATTCCAGCCCTCAGGGACATCAACAATGTTCTGTGAGGATGCTTAGGTTTGAACTATATAAAATTTATTTTTGAATCGCGAAATGCTCTTCAATTTTCAAGTTTTCCAAAGACAATATAACCTCGACCTTTCCTTGCATTTTGCACATAGTTAGAACAAGAAAATTAACCTAATCCGAAAATTAAAAAAAAAAAAATTTGAGCTCATTATAACTGAATAAAATATTGACAACCTAATTGGTGAAGCAGAATCTTTGTTTAATTTCTGAAATGAATCAGATAGGGAACAAAAGATGGGACAAATTGAGTTACAATCTTGAGTGACAGCAAAGATCACTTGTACATTTCACCCAACCATTCCACAACTATCAAAGTAACTTCTCACACTTCCATCAAATACTTGTGCAATTGAAAGGTCGTTTAGTACCTTACGACATTGTAAAACTGCTAAGGTCAACTTTTCCAACGAAAGATTAATGGGCTATGTTTACTAAAGCATTCACGGGGGAAAGTTTCACGTCAATCATCAATGATAGAGATTTATAGACTGATTTTAGAAAGAAAAAGAAATAATTGAAAGTCTGTATTTTCATGTAACGGAACACTATTTAATAATATAAGACTCTTACTAGTTATACTAATTTTAAATAAACTTTTGTAAAATATTATAAATATTATCATTATTTACTTTTTCAAACCTCTGGAAGTAGCACATGTACTACAACGATAATATATATATAATTATATATATATGATATATATATACTATATATATATATATTATATATATTATTATATAATAATATATATATATATTAATATATATATATATACTATAGATATATAGAATATTATATATATTAATTTGGTCCCCCTAAATTTTCGCTAACGGGCCCAGTGATATGTATAGGTATATATATTTAATTAATATAATTATATATATATATATATACTATATATATATATAATATACAATATATGATATAATATATATATTATATATATATATTAATCTAATATAATATATTATATATACATATATTATATATATATATATAATATATATATTATTTATATAATATATATATATAATATTATATATATAATATTATATATTATTATCAAATATATACTATATATTATATAATTTACAACTTACAAAGCTCCCAGGAAAGGTCAAGACCCTGTTAAAGGGGCCAGAGCTCTTCTCCATTCTTCCTCTATCGCTCCGAGGACCCTCTTCTTTCTTCAGCATCGACAAGATTCCTGTTCTTCTCAATGAGTCCTCACCCTATGTTCACACCCCATCCCTCATAGTCTTTCAGTATGCATGGTAACCCTGCTCTTACAGCTTCCCCATATGAGCTATTCTACTTTTTATCTCCTGCTACATTTCCTCCCCTCTTCAATACCCCTCAAGTATTTGCATTTGCTCCACCATCTAAAATTTCAGTCCTTTCTACATCTTACTCCAGCTCTCCCCTTCCTCCTCCCCTACTAACCATGATCTCAGTCCTTTATGTGTTCATAGTCAGACCGGCCTTTCTAAGCCTATTAGCAAAAACATGTTACCACTTCTCAGCCTATCTTCCTCTTTCGGCTCCAGATGCCAATGTATCTGCGCTGCCAGATATCATCCTATTCCTATATCCTCTCCCACTGTCTTAATATCACTACATCCAAGTATGCTGTCGAACAAAAATGGTGACAACACGCTTCCCTGTTTGACTCCAGTTCTCACCTTAAAACCATTCCTTATTCTTATATTCTGTTTTCTTACATACATTTATATATTCTTATACAAACTTTCCAGGGCTCCTCTCAACTTTTTATGCCAGCTGCCATAATTCTCTCTCTACACCTTCTCCATAGTCCCTTCGCCTAGCACTGAAGCAAAGCTTTCTTAGAACTATGAAAGCTACATATGTTCGTTTATTATATTCCTACCTTTCCTAACGTAATTCTCAAGGCGATCAAGAGATCCCGTCGTGTTTCTGTTCTTTCTAATATCCGTGCTGCTCTTCCCCCAGTTTGGGCTCTACTACCATTCTCAGCGTTTTCTCTAGTATTCTCTTTATGCCAAGTGTTCAACAAGATGTACCCTGGTAGTTGTTACACCCCTGTCGTGGTATCTTTTTTTCCCTGTGATATATTTGGAACTATGATTTGACTTCTCCCAAACCCTCTGGTACTTCGCTCTCGTTCCACACCTATTGACAAGTTTCAAAATTTGTTCTTTCATTTTCTCTCCTTGCCTCTTCGTCTAGTTCTATGGGTATCCCATCTACCGAATCTTCATTGTTCTCAGAATCACCTCCAACTCCCTCCATA
>JABUQX010054907.1:67500-72116 GCA_015478945.1 Trachelipus rathkii
ATTGTTAAAGTAGAACTCCACTTTCATAGTGTGCACATGTTAACGTCAGTCGGGAATATAGTCTCTTTCATGTTTTATCAAGTTCATTCCTGAAAACAAACTATTACTTCTTCCTTTGGCACAGTTAAAACAGTATACATTTACCCAGTTTCCTGTCCTCACCCTCATCCGTCTTTATTTCAATTTTTTCCAATAGTACTGATCATGTTTGATGCGTTATCAGTACTAAGCTAATTTACTTGCCTCTTGCTATCGCGAGTCATTTAAAACGTCAAGTAACCAAATTCTTGATATTGTTCCGCTGAAAGGTACGATTTGTATCTTTTCTGCTAACGTCTTAGAAATATTGTTGTTTTTATCTTCGTCCATATATCAATATTGACAAGAATAAGTTTAGTCTATGCCACTGTGTAAGACTATCCATTTTAAATGAATGGAGCGTCCCTTAAAGCAATTATTTGTTCTATTTTTTGCTTTCGCTTCTCTAGAAACTATTTTTACACAAAATATATTTTACATAATACAAGAAAACTATGCGTTCACTATCTTTAAAGGATCATTATAACAATAGTATTTTGAAATTTTTCACTTGAAATAGACCAGTAACAGTTTTGAGAACTGAAAAAAGATTCTCACTTTAGTCTGAAGGTTATGATATTTAAAGGTTTATCCTGTTACTTATTGCTATCACCTTCTCTTTTTTAGCAATTGCAGCAATATTCTGGATCGACGAGGTATTAATGTATGCTTAAGTTTAAAGGATCCAATAAGCATGTATGTGCCATGAAGATTAAGCTTGATTAAGAGTAAGCCCTTTCCGTGCACGATCGAAACCTAACTGCTTTCCATCAAATTTTGCTTAACCATTTCATATTGACAAATGAAGTACTTTTTCTCGAGGTGAGTAAATATATTCACAGTACCAATGGTTGCGTTTTATCCAATTTTGTTTTCTTAGTTAACATTGATTTTTTCTAAGGATATTAACTTTAATAATTTAAGTCGTATCTATAGAAGTAACCGAATCATTTTTTATTATTGAATAACTAAATATACACAAGCAAATTCTGGAAAACAGAATTATATATATGATATATATTATATATATTATATATATAATATATATTATATATATATACTATATATATATTTTTTATATATATATTAATAATAGTATATAATATATATATATACTATAATTATATATTAATATATATATACTATATATATATACTATAATATAATACTATATAATATATATTATACTTATATATATATATATATAATACTATATATATAATATATATAATATATATAATATAAAATTATACTTACATATCATAGATATAATATAATACTATAATATATATATATATATATATATTATATATACTATTATATATATAATATATTATATTATATATCATATATATATATATATATATATATATAAATATATATACTATATATATATATTATTTATAATATATATATATTAATTATATATATACTATATATATATTAATTCATATATCATATATATATATATATATAACCTGTACAGTAATAAATTAATACATTACTTAATTTTTGTATTTACCGGAGCCGGAGCAGCCCCTTTTTTTGCGGCTCCGACTCCGGCTACCGGTTCCGGCTCCGGCTCCGGCTCCGCCTCCAGGTCCTCTATACATTTCAGGCTCCGACTCGGCTCCGGGCTCCAGGTCACCCAAAGATAGAATTTCAGGCTCCACTCGGCTCCGGCTCCGGCTCCGGCTCTGGCTCTACCCAAAACCTTTGGCTCCGCGCGCTCGCCGGTCTTCAGGCTCCAGGCCTCCGGCTCCGAGCTCCGGCTCCGGCTCCGCAGCCCTGTACATAGATAAACACCGTCACTCATAATAATAATAATAATAGTGTCTTTATGCCATAACTAATTTTTTTTAGCAAAATCTTCTGATGGAAACACAATTTAATACTTAGATTTGTATAAATTATTTTGACTGCTTTTCTTTTTCTTAAAGACTTAACCTTTACCGTTAACACAGTATTAGTCCATTATATAAAACAAGAAAGACCAATTTAATAAATATTTTTTGGTCAGGTGTACACAGAATTTAAAATACGGTTTCGTTCTCCCTTTTTAATGAACGTCTTGCTTACATTAATAGTAAATTATAGTATAAAACCTCTTTGTTATTATTTTTTTCTTAAGTAAATTTAAAGGTTCGTTAGGTGTACACCGAATTCAAAGTGAGTTTTCATTTTTCAGGCGAAATGATCAGTTTCGCTTAAATTTTTAACATTAGCTTCTTTGAGTCTTAACTTTTAAATGTTCCTTTCATTAGCCCTTTCGTAAAATAATGCGTTCATGAATGATAGAATCAAAATGCGAATATATGGTTAAAACACAACATGTTAAAATTTGGTAGAGAGACTGTCTGGTAGTTTTCAATCCAAGGTAATACATTTTTCAACCTTTTTCCTTAACATTCACACCTTCTAATTTTTTTCCCATTCATTTATTCTGAACATGCACGTCGGGATAAATTTCATCTTCTTTCTTTTTAATTTTTTTTTGAGGGATTTATAATTATTTTTATTTTATTTTATTTTTCTTTATTTTTTTTTAACTAATTAATTTGGAGAAATGAATTTTTTTAACATTTTTTTAAAACTCTTCCACGTCAGAGGCAATAAAGCTTTTTCTCCTTGTATTTCAAGGCGTGGAGTTTAGAGATACTCCAATTGTATTGACTGGTAGATGCATTAAAACTTCGTTGACGACATTGGCCTTTAATTTAAATCTTCTATAACAAGAAGAAAAACCGGGAATATATAGTATATATATTATATTATATATATCAATAATATAATATATAATAAATATATAAAATAATATATCATAAAATATATATTATATAAATATAATATTACTAATATATAATATAATATATATATATATCACATATATAATATATTATATATAGTAGTATATATATTAATATAATATAAATAATATATATATTAATAACAATATATAAATAAATAAACTATAATTATATAAATCAATTAATAATAATAGATAATAATAATAATAATATAATAAATAAATAATAATAATAATAATATATAAGAAATGTGTAATATACAGACTAGCAGATTATATAAATATCGTAACTTTGAGAAAGAAAAATAGAACAATAAAGGTTAGCTTCAAAGGTAGACTTGACGAACTAACCAATATAAGCCCAGCTATAAGGTCTACTAGAACACCTTAATTTTAAATTATGTCATAAGGAATTACCAGTTTGTAATAGTAGCGGTAAAACGCATGGCCTTCACGCTTTAGGAAAACTGGTTCGATTTTTCTATAGGAATATGGAAATCTTTGATACATAAAGTTTAATTTTAAATAAAAATGAATTAAAAACATCACTAATTAATATATATATATATTACGAATTAATATATAATTAGTAATATATACTATTAATAAGTACTATATATATAATATGACCTATATATATATATTAAATAGTATATATATAAAATATATTCATAAAATAAATTGAAAAACAGAGACTAAAATATGATAATATAATTAAAATAATAATATACATAAATAATAATATAATACATAATATAAAATAAAATAATAATTATAAAATATAATAATCTATTATTATTATAATATATATCTACAAACTTCATGTAAATTCTTTAACCCTACTCTTAATCTCGCTCTGACGTAATCTGTTGACTAAACTACAATCAACCCTGACAAGAGCCAATCTCACGGCCATACCTATTTTCCTCTAACTCAACCAGACGATCCTTTGCATTCCTCATTCCTACTCCTTCTCCAGTACTAGTGTGCCTATGTCCCTAATTGACCTGTGATTACATCTTGAAAACGGTGATGGGCTATCTAAAAAATTTGATGAACATTCTAAACAGGCGGGTGGCCCGGATGCATTCCTCCCCGAAGATTTTGGGATATTTGTGATTCCATACTGACCCCCCCCTCGTTCAACTATATTCTCTATCGCCTCAATACAGCACATTTCCCTCGGTTGAAGCAGACCATCGGTCCAACTAATTCCGAAAAAGGAAGCGCTTCTGATCCCTTTAACTATCCCGTTATAGCTTTAAATTGTTATTCTTATCTAGATCTTTGAAACCCTTCTCCAACTACTACTTCTTTAGCCAGCCATCTGGAATTAACAATCATTCCTTATCTTTCCGAGTTGCCAGTACGGAAATTTCGAGCACAATCGGGAGATCTCATGGGATATACCGTTTACCCCTTTAAACACATTATGTTTCTGCCAACTTAGGTAACTCGGGAGACTTAGAAACGTGAGTGGCGCGTTGAAATTATTACTCAAAAGCATCAAATTAGACCCACAGAGGCAGAAAGATCTCATTATGGTCAAGCAGTAACAACTGCTTGTCAAGCTCCAACATAACTTTGCTGAATTTGCCTCTTCCGCTTCGCTTACTTTATGGTCTAGCTTCTTTCAAATCGCTCTATATCGGCTAACTGTAGGCACTATCATTCTATTCTCTTCATCTGGTGGGCTCCCAAAGGTTTGTCTTGTCTCCTTACTCTCTCTCTT
>JABUQX010054908.1:0-10000 GCA_015478945.1 Trachelipus rathkii
CAGAGAGAATCGATTCGATCGCATAGTTCCACCAGACACACTCACCCGTTCGCAACGGATGCCAACACCGGTATGCCAATGTCACCATCCAAGAACAGTCAAAGTATTCAATTTAACCTTGACCTGTGGTGTCATTCGACGTCTCATTAAGGCCTTATCTGGTATAAACACTACTGAGTTAATACGTGGATATTTCACACCTTACATGTTTCGTTAAGTGTAATATCGTAAGATTACACCATGAGTTCACTTTAATATTTATATCATTTATAAGTTTACATATTTTTACACTTCGAGGGGGCGTATGGCACAACTTTAAGGATGAAGACCTTTTAAGTCGTTTCTATCAGTGAATCGTTAATGTGCTCGACAGATTACAGTCCCCAATCGTACAGCACCTTCTCAGCCAAGAGCTGTTATTTATGCAGATGTGTCTGAACACTGAAGACCTATACACGTAGCGCAACACAGAGAAAGTGTTGTACATATGTTAGCACAATTCACGAATTATGGGATCCTATTTCTTAACACCCACTCAGTTGCGTAACGATATATGATATTAACTAGTATTAAGTATAATATTACAATACTTTTAGACTAAATTATCTAGTGGATGTATCAGTTAGAATTATTATATAGCAGTGATAAAGCATAAACATCTATATTTACTATTATATAGCCTAGCTCCAATAGTGTCACCTATATATATATACTATTATATATAGTATATAATATATATATATATATATATAATTACTGTACTTTGCAGATCAAGCGGAAAAGCCACATAGCGATCCTGAGGTCCGGCAAGCCACGAGGAAATGCACCGGACAGCCGGAGCCACGAAGCATTAGCTGAGTCAGAGTGCGTAAAAAACGATTCTTGCAGGAATCGTTTTTGACTCAGATTCGATTTCCCTTCGTGAATCGAATCTTCGTCATCAAATTTCAAACTTCCTACGAACAATCTTAATTTTTAAGGGGCCAGCCCGTCCCCTTCATAATATCCAAAGCTCGGGAAGACACAGGGTACGTAGATCTCGCCTCTATCCGAGCCGACGACGATCTCTCTACGTCAGTCTCAAAGTCTACAATCTACATAACTTGTCCTTGAGAGGAACCGTAAGGTAACTTTCGCCTTCCAATCGCTCGGAGCCGCTAACAAAGAGGCGTATAGCGAGTACATTAACATTTCCAACCGGTGTTATGCATTATCTTCTGCGCGCGGTGGAGGTACCCCAATTGGGGAGCACAACCGCGTTATATAATAATATTAATCTATTGCTCAGAGACTTTGAAATTCTCGCACTTTCTCTAGTTCGAGCTTAAACCATACATTCGTAGTTTAATATTCCTATTTTAACGAAAAAACGATAATGACACAAGTTTCAGACCTATAGCTTTATTCCTTCCTATCGAAAAGATTGTGGGCGCTCAAACCGCCCCATCACTTATATATATATATAATATATATATATATAATATAATATATATATATATATATATATATATATATATATATATATATAATATCGTTGGGTATATTAACAATATGATAACTACTACTATATATATATATATATATATACTACTCGTTATAATAAAGGAAGGTAACGTATCTGTTAAGAAGGCATAGAACTAGAAGAGTAGTATTCGTATATATATACCATTAAATATTCAGTATACTGATACATACATATATATTATATATTATAGCGAAAAATGTCTTACTGATAGAAATGAATTTCCGTATTAGTATATATAATATATATATATTATATATATATATATATATATATATATATATATATATAATATATATATATATATATATATATATATATATTATATTATATATATACTATAATCATAGATTACTATGCATAGTTTTGGTTTAGTTGTTGTAAAATAGGGGTTTTATGATTGATAGAAATAAAATATGTTTTACTTTTTAATATTCTCTTTTTTTTAAACCGTATTTTGCACCTTTATCGACCTGACAATTTTATGTAAATCATATAATAGTATATGAAATAAAAGTATTAAAATCATATACTATAATATAGATATAACGTAACTACTGATATAGTAAATATTAGAACAATTATCAGTATTCACTATATAATATAGTGAGTATATATATATTTACCTATTCGCTTAGATATATAGCAACGACAATAACTAATAACAGCAAACTACTATATAAATACAACATAACTATAAACAACTAAACCATATACTACTATAAATACAACAATAAACACAACAACAACAACTAATATAATATCATATATATAAAATATAAACAACTAACGCAACAAACAACATAAACTACAATACTATATATATAATATATATAAACTAATATAATAACATAGTACAAGAATAAGTTCTTTATATACCACCAACGAATATATGCTACGTAACAAAGTTTCCACATTAATAAAAGCTAACATAGCAATTACCAGATAAGAATATAATGTACAATAACAAAATCTAAACACACCTTATGCTAGAATAAACAACTAACATTAACAAAGTTCCATACTTATCAGCGGTAAAGTACCTAACACAGCGTACAAACGTAACCTATTCATACTTTTTCAAAGCATATCTCTAACATATCAATGTTAATTTCACATTAACAACTGATTTACGTAGCATTTAGAGTATCATACAAAACATTAAGCAATAGTAAAACCTGAAATATTTTTAGGCTTATCTCTTTTAGACTCCGCCCCCCCTTTCAGAAAATTTCAACATGAAACATGAAAAGGATTTTATGCTTTATCCATTTGCATAAAGTGATGCAATACTTATTATATTTATTAAACAAACTGGTAGGGTTCGGGCAACGGTTGCACTCATCATAGTGATTTGGCAACACTGTATAGATTTGGGAACTGAGTTATATATAAATCAGTGAAGCTACTCGAAGGGGTATTCTTTAATCAAGAACTTTATGATCAAACTTTAAGACCACATTTTCGTTAGATACTGGTTGTATCATCGAGATAGGGTTGTTAATGAAGGTCATTGGTCTTCGTGAACGATCTTGAAGGCATCATTCGATTGTTGTTAATGAAGTCATTGATTCTCCATATTACAAGACTTAGACTATGAATAGGATTCTATGAGGGTTGGAATAAATTTCACTTTGGGCGATTGAAATCAGTCACTGACCGAATACTATGTAAACATCAGTTACAGGGTTATATTAGACAATATACGAAGCTAATATATCCCTGTAACTGATGTTTACATTAGTAAAGTTCATTCTAGAGAAAGGTACTGTAGGCTGTGTTTCCAAGCTGTTGTTCTGTTTAGGAAAAAATAACTCATGATATCATAACAGCAACTAAGAATATAATATACAAAGGCAAACCTTAAACATACTTCGCGTATGAATAATAAGCAAACATCCTGAAAAATCCGCCTACTTATCAAGGTAAGTAGCCTAATAGGTCATACAATACTCGATATGCTCCCACTTTTCTCGCACATCAGCAACAGGTAAAATCGTATCATCTAACAAAATCCCTTGAACAAAAATAACCAATCTACTCAAAATCCAACATCTTGAACTATGAATAAACGTAGTCTCATCAAATTGTCACTCGTTTTGAGTATACATCAATTGAATATAATAAACATAGGACATTAGCAAAATTCTAGAGCAAACCTAACATTACTCACAAAAACTTAACCTACGCTCACGTTTCTAACACATCATCGTCAGTTAACACAGTAATATCTAAAAACTCATCATTCCTCTAACAAATCAGTGTTATTTCAGCATGTCATAGTAATATTCACACCCTTTAATGGGCGCATCCCCACTGGGAATTTTCTCTTAGAAGGTAATGTGTTGCTTTCAGATACTCTTGGTTAATGAAACTGTTTATTCGTAAGTTAGGTACGTTATGTTAAATATTACTATGACAATGTGGAAATAACACTGATTTGTTAGAGAAATGATGAGTTTTTGTAAGATATTACTGTGTTAACTGACAATGATATGTTAGAAACGTGAAGCCTGGGTTAAGTTTTTGTTGAGTAATGTTAGGATTTTGCTATAGAATTTTTGCTAATGTTCTATGTTTAATACTTCAATTGATGTTATACTCAAAACGAATGACAATTTGTTGAAGATAGTGTTAATTCATAGTTCAAGATGTTGGTATCTTTGATAGATTGGTTATTTTGTTAAGGGATTTTGTTAGATGATACGATTTTACCTGTTGCTGATGTGCGAGAAAAGTGGGAGCAATCGAGTATTGTATGACCTATTAGCTACTTTACCTTTGATAAGTAGTGAATTTTCAGGATGTTTGCTGATTTTTCATACGCGAAGTATGTTAGGGTTTTCTTTTTATTTTTTATTTTTAGTTTAGGTTGTTATGATATCATGAGTTATTTTCCTAAACAGCAACAACAGCTTTGAAAACACAGCCTACAGTACCTTTCTCTAGATGAACTTTACTTAATGTAAACATCAAGTTTACTAGGATATATTCCTTACATTAGTAAAGTTCACCCTTTAACTGATGTTTACATAGTATTCCGGTCAGGTGACTGATCATCGCCAATTGATTCCAACCCTCATACGAATCCTATTCAATAGTCCTAAGTCTTGTAATATAGAATCAATGACTTCATTAACAACCATATCGAATGATGCTTCAAGATCGTCATCGAAGACCAATGACTTCATTAACAACCCTATCGATGATACAACAGTATCTAACGAAATGTGTCTTAAAGTGTTGATCATAAGAGTTCTTGATTAAGAATACCCCTTCGAGTAGCTCACTGATTTATATATAACTCCGCTCTCTAATCTATACAGGGTTGCCTAGTCACCTATGTATGATGCACCGTTGCCCGACCTACCAGTTTGTTTAATAAATATAATAAGTATTGCATCACTTTATGCAAATGGATAAAGCATAAAATCCTTTTCATGTTTCATGTTGAAATTTTCTGAAGGGGTGTGTAGTCTAAAAAGAGATAAGCCTAAAAATATTTCAGGTTTTACTATTGCTTAATGTTTTGTATGATACTCTAAATGCTAAATAATACTATGTTAATGTGAAAATTAACATTGATATGTTAGAGATATGCTTGAAAAAACGTGTGACTAGGATAGGTTACGTTTTGTATGCTGTGTTAGGTACTTTTACCGCTGTTAAGTATGGAACTTGTTAATGTTAGTTGTTTATTCTAGCATAGGTGTGTTTAGAATTTTGTTTATTGTACAATAATATTCTTAGTTTCTGTAATTGCATGTTAGCTTATTTAATGTGGAAACACCGTTACGTTAGCATATATCGTTTGGTTGGTATATAAAGAACTTATTCTTGTACTATGTTATTGTTGTGGTTGTGTTGTTTGGTGTTTGTTGTTGTTGTTTTGTTGTTGGTCTGTTGTTGTTGTTGTTGTGTTGTTTGTTGTTTGTTGTTGCTGTTGTTGATGCGTTATTGTCTAGCGAGAATATATACCCTTTTGAACTGATTTGGTTCATTCGTACGTCGTATTCTTGTTTAACTTATCATCTGATTGGTCGAAAGGAAAGAATCTCATTACCTTTAGGGATTGTTTATACACTCTATTTTCTTCAGTAGGACATTTTTTTCGCTGTGCTGGAATATGAACGACCTCTCGTTCCTGCTTCTACAGACGTCCTCTTTACGAAGATCTTTGCAATACCCAACGATGTGTCATTTACATTTTTTTCGTAAAACGAATGGAGAGCAAAATATTACCTCTTGTGTTCCAATTGGAGGCGCAAGTAATATACCTTTAATCATATCAGTTGAAGAATTCTTCAAGATTATTGACAGCCTCGAAGCTTGGATAAAGGCTGAGTATGTGTCATCTGTGACATCGTCTCTTGATGAAATCAGAGGTGACAGCTTGAGAGGCTATAATAGAATAGATGTTGCTTTCACTGCATCTGATAATGTTAAAAGTATTGATGTACGCAACTATTGGAAACCCAATGATGCTGTCACATTCGTGCGTACGTGTATAGGTTTCAGTGTTCAGACATCTGCAAATATAACAGCTTTGTTTAACATGAAAAAACGACTTAAAGTCTCATCTTAAAGTTGTTGCCATACTCGAGGACTTAATCATATAGCTCATGTGTAATCTTACGATATTACACCTGAAACACTGTGGATTCCGATAACTCAGTATACAGACATGCCTTAATCAACTAATCAGTCAGGATCGTTTACTTCTCTCTGGCTGGAGCGAGTGAGTGCTTTTGAACCGAAATATGCAGAAAAATGGTTTAGGTGCAGCGAGTGTTGTATTTTATGCTTACATCCTTTTCGGATTGTGTTGAAATCTCTGGAGAAAACCATATAGAACTTGCTCAATTTATACAGAATCCTATGTCCACCTGATTAGATGGTTTAATATATTTAAAAACTTATATGTACGAATGTATTTATTTATTTAATGTTCTTTTTTATTGGGAATTATATGTTATACACTTGAAAACATGTTTTTACTGCCCCCTTATGTAACGCTTTGGTTGTTTAGATGTTAGTGATGGCTGTTTATTCGTTCGGCGGTTGTGTGTTAAGTATGTTATGTTTATAGTTTAGCTTTACAGAGAATAAAACTTTACTTGTTTGTCTTTACCCAATAAGGTTATTTATGCTAGTGTTTTAAGAGTGGATCTTTGTATCAGGTTAGCAGTTTATTTCCTTGCTTAAGATGTGTCAGGGTTGCTCGTTGTACATTATAATTTTAGTTTTCAGTTGATGCTATGTTAGCTTTTTAATGTGAAACTTTGTTACGCTAGAGTATACTCATTGGTCTGTATGATAATTACACACGGTTATGGCAAATTTTTGGTTACATATCACCATGTTAATGTAAAATTAACATTGTTTTGTTAGAGACACGCTTGCAAAGTGTCGAATAAGTTAGGTTTTTGGGATGTTAATGTTAGTTACTTTACTGGTGTTAAGTGTGAAACTTTGTTAACGTTAACCATTTATTCCTGTCTACGATGGGCTAAGTTTCTCGTTGTGGGTTATATTTCATAGTTCAGAATATGCTAAGGTAAGCTTTATTTACTGTGAAAAACTTTGTTACGTCAGCAATATATTGTCTGATCTTTGTATAAAGAACTTGAATTTTATGTTATGTTTCATCCAAAATGATACTCAAAATGTAACCTTAATCAATAGATCAATAGATCTACAGATGGTCAGGAGGGAGGTTGGATCTGGTTGGATGGGGGTTTGATTTATGATTTACTGCTTTAGGGTATGTAAAAACGTAAATTTGTAAGGTATAAGCATAAAAGAATAAGAAATTTTTATTTCTTGATGGTTCTGAAACATTTATTGAAATCTACAGACTCGAAAACATATATAAGGCCACCAATATTGTATCATTACACTAATATTTAATAACTCGGCACCGCTCCGGAGCCAGCACCGGTGCAGCTGTCAACTCCTACTCCTCTGAGTCAGACTCCTTCTTCATTCTTTCCCCCTTTTCATCTTTCATCCTTCTTTCTTCCTCACTTTGCTCTTTTGCACTCTGCTCTCTTTTTTTTCAGGCGGGACCCCCCCTAATGGAAGAGGTCCTAGACACCCTACACAGACTTAATAATCATCAATATTCGACTCTACGACCTTGAAAACGTATATAGGGACACCAACATTGTTGTTATACCGACTGTTTTACTTAACTAGCACCGGCAGTGGCTCCAGCAACCAGGTGGCCGGAGCCAACTCCAAACAGATTCACATATCAAGTCTTTCTAGAAACTCAACTCTGAATCTTCTCACCAAATTTCAGCTTTATACGATCAATTTAAATTTTTTTTTATGGGGGGTGGGTCCCCCCTTCGGGGGGACCCACGCAGGCGTAATTTCGTATACACTATGGTTACTTCATCATTAACCACCCTCCAATTTTTAGCACGATACGATAAGTTTGGAGTCGGAGGCAGGCTGGCTCTCAACGTCGGCGGCGGAACCGGATGCGAAGACGCGGCCACGGCGAAAGCAAAGTCGGAGTGCGTAAAAAAACGATCCCATCCAAGGGATCGTTTTTCCGACTCAGATTCGATTTCCTTCGAAAATCGATATCTTCGACGTAATAATAATAATAAATAATAACATTCGGTGTATGTGCAGCGCACGCGCGCGTGCGCTCGCTCGCTCTCTCTCTCTCCATGCGCATTGAACACCTGGGTCGATGATTAGCCGTTAGGCCTAACTCATTCTCGGGTTTGGAAAGCCAAAAAGGTATAAACGCGGGCGACGGCTACGCTCTCGGGGGTGACCCCCTTCTATATACATCCTACAGATTGAAATTTACACGGTTTCGAGCTTATCCTAAAAAAATATATAACACTATATTCAAGTTTAAAGCAAATCTCTCTTATACTTTTTTGAGAAAAAGCTGTGGGAGGTCAAAGTGTCCGTCACTACTATATATATATAAATAATATATATATATATATATATTATATATATATATATATATATATATATATATATATATATATAATATATATATATATAATATATATATATATATATATATATATATATATATATATATATATAAAAAAAAAAAAAAAAAAAAAAAAACAAAAAAAACATGATTTATTTATAAAAAAATCAAGTAAAAAAATCAGTTGATATTTTTAATTTGATTTTTTTCGTGCCATCCCTGCTTTAAAAATACCCTTTGTTGTATGAGCTTTTTTTGTAGTACTCTACATTGAACAGCCCCTTTCCTTTTAACTTTATCATTGTTATCACTATTATTATTATTATCCTCATTATTATTATGGGTGGAAACTGTTTCTGAAAAATTTTCATCAGATTATGAATTATTTTTTATCAGGAATATGGTGTCTGATATGTGTGTTTTTATAATTTCTTGGTTAGTTTTTGAATTTTTACAGACACAGTTTCAACTAAATTATTATTTGTGATCTCTTTTACAGTTTCCATACTGTAGAAGTATGGTTTGCAAAATTGTTCTTTTATTGCAATAATTTCTCCAACTCCTAGTCATGTAATGTATTTTTGTTTAACAAGCCATTTTTATTGTTTGATTAATTTGGAAAGATAGTGAAATTATTTTCGAAATTTCAACCAAAAATAAAATCAGGAAAAAGTGACAAATCATTAAAATTATATTTAACTTTGCGGTATTTTTGAAAAGTCAACTATAACTGATCCTGATCAGGCTCACAGAGAGAAAAATCAGAATCATCTGAATGATCCGCACTATCATGAATAAATAGGGTGAAACAACAATGGCTGGAGCCTCATATCCTTTCAACAATATCTCCGGGATATGGGATATTTGGATCCAGTTCAGGGTTTTCTAATACTGACTTAAATGCTGATGGCCTATTATTTATAAGCATATTTGCCTCCTTCACTAGTAAAGAAAAGCTATCATGCTCTGATGTATTTTTACCTATATATAATGTTTTTCACTTGTTTGACTTAGGATTCAAAAAGCCTCCCAGAAAACTGGCTTTTTCAGGTTAGGGTGAAAACTCAAAAACTTTTATATTATAGAGTGTTAAATAATTTTTAACATCTACATCATTAAGAAAGTTTTTTGATATTTTGCACTTAGCTTACTATGCTATTACTTTGGTCACTGACTAATGACTATAGGTTGTAGAATTTCAAAGTCAAACACATGAAATTGAAACACATAAATAAAAGACTTATTATTTATATTTTTGCATAGAATAAGGTTTACAGCATGGTTACATGAGGGGGATCATTTAGAAGACATCTTATGAATAACGATATACATGGGTTTCAATTAAGTAAAAATTTTAACCACATAGATGTCGTTGATCTTTCACTCGTGTGAATATAAAGCTTAACTGAACTTGTTAAGCAGAATCTTAAAATTTGGATTTAAACAAAACAGGAAACCAAATGCACACAATCAAACTGCATAGGTAATAACAAAATATGGTTTAGTGGAGG
>JABUQX010054908.1:15000-17500 GCA_015478945.1 Trachelipus rathkii
TATATATATATATATATATATAATTATATATATATATATATAGTAAATATATATCATATATATATATATATATATATATATATAATATATAATATTTATATATAATATATATATATATATCTATATATACTATAGTATATATATATATTACTATATATAATATAATATATATATAATATATATAATTATAATATATATATATATATATATATAAGAAACAAGGAAGGGTCAGGGTGTTGAATCCCCCTTCCCCGAAATTACTTTAAGCAATCAAAAAGTTTAACGGTTGGAAGTCACAATTTTATATTTTTAATAATAATAAATTAATAATTAATCAAAGCAAATTTAGCATTTATGTTATAGAATGAGGGAACATTTTTGGGTCTGTGGAGGTTTCCTAAGTAAGTGGCTGTTAAAACATTGATAAGAATCCTATCATTTAAAAGCTTAAAGGATTCAAAGCATAAAAGCATTAAGAATCTCCAGCAAGTTTATTATGAGCCCTGAAATAATTAGTGACTTTTCCTGATTGACAACGATATGATGGTGCAAGAAGAAATGAGAAAATGTTTTAGAGTTGTTTTAAACTGTCGAATATCAAGGAGCGTTATACCTTTCATTTGCTGTTTCACATCATTGAAACTTTCTATCACAGGTTAAGGGCAAACTAGGTACTATTTTATATTGATAAAGTGAACTACTATTTTAATAGAAAGAAAAAGGGAAAGATTTCCCAATGAAAAATGAAACAATAACTCACACAACATGGAACGCAAGCAAAGGTTGGTGGCACAGTTCAATGAATTGTTACGATTAGAGAAATTTTTAAAGCATTTGCTGAAGCTTTAGAGAAGCTTGAATGGATCAAGATATTAAACCTTCTTCAAAAAACTCGGATTCTTTTGAAATCTGTAATCAAAAGAAAATTTGTTAATGTTAATTATTTATGATGTTCAGCCTAACAGATCTGGCTTTAATGAGTGGTTCATCCATAGCTACACAAATATAAACGAAGATAGTTATCCATCATTTTGTTGTTAAGAGATATTGATGAAACTTTTAATGTAAATAAAATATCTTTTTTTTGTATTTTTAAATTGCTATCAATGTTAGATTATTTTATTTCTTTTTATTATATTTATAGTCTATAAATAATATATATATTAATAATATAATATTACTAGTACATTTAGTAATATATAATAATATCAATATTAATAATATATTATAATATATATAATATATTTTAAATTAATAATAATTAATAATATATATATATATATATATATATCTATAATATATATAATATATAATATATATATATATACTATATATATATATATATATATATATATTATAAATATACATATATATAATATATATATATAATATATATATATTTATATATATATATATATATATAATAGATATAATTATAATAATTATATATATTATAATAATATATATTATATATATTATTAATCTCAAACCCCGCCGAAAAAACATTTGCTACGACCCTGTATAGTGTATAATATATATAATATATATATAGATATATTATATATATATATATAATATATATGTCATTATATACTATTATATATATGATATATATATATATATATATATATATATATATATATATATATATATATATGTCTCTATATAAATTCCGTATGCAAAAACTCAATAAGTCTGAAGAAAAATTGTGATTTAAATTTAGATTGAAGTTTATTACTACGTAAAAGAAAAAAGTATGACGCAAAATAAAGGACAATAATGTAAGATTTTTTTTACATGATCAGATATGAATTGTATTACCAAGGAGATTCTTTCATCAACATTCCTTCATGCTTAGGTGGTGGTGAGTTTACGTATTTGTTTTTGCCTTTTCGTTAATCTTAGGAAACGTCTCCATAACTAAAGATATTAATTTTCCTAAATTGAAATGTGAACTTCTCTATTACTGTTTCGAGTATAAATATGGTCGAGGGGTCAATGCGATAATTTAGTTTCTTATAGCAATGCAATGCACAATTCGACTGCACAGGTAATTCTATGTTACTTGCTATTCTAATATTATGCCATTTAAAGCTGTAATTATTTAAAAAAACAACTTGAAAGATGTCGCCGTTCTCAAAATGTATTCTTTAATTCCGATATTAAGGTTTATTTTAGAGCGATTTAATATTGAGGAAATGAGTTGAGTGAGAATCTACCGAAAGATTTGGTTGGAATTATTTTAAAAGAGAAGAGAAAGAATCTTTGGTTACCAAGGTGGTTAGACAATTTCAAGAAAGACAATTACGATTTTGGATTTGAAAATGCAAAATTAAAGCATTTTAATTGATTTCATTTGGTAATCTGGGTTCGCAGAAGCGCAAAATTTTAAAATTCATTTCTTTTGGCTATTTTGGATATTAATTATTATACAAAAATAAAATTATACAGTTTGAAATTTAAAATAATAACTGTAGAAGGTAAGCTGCTTCTCTCAAGC
>JABUQX010054908.1:22500-26243 GCA_015478945.1 Trachelipus rathkii
AATTTTCTTAAAAGTTTCAACAATTTTAATGTTATCCTTAAAATTTATTTTCTATTCTTGAGTAAGAGAAATGAAACAATTGTTGGATAACTAAAATATTCGAAATGAAAGTAAATCAATATTGTGGTCTTTTAATTAAGAACTCAATTTTTCCTCGAAAATTTTCCACTGTTGCATCTTAAGTTAAAATTTCATCTCGCATGTCTTTTGGAAGACTTTCTTATGAAAACCGCCTCTCTTAAGAGACACATTTGAGATTTTAATTTTCCCAAGAGTCGTCACAACTGAGTTATTTCAAAATTTCAAAGTTTTAAGTATTTCCGTAACTTTAAAAGAGATTTCATAGTAACTTTTCTCTAACGAGTTATGGATAAACATTTCACTCGGAGTTGCTAAGGGTAATTTTATGAGTAGATGAAGAAACTGAGTTTTTTTAAACGAGTGAAACAACTATGATTTCAATTTGTATTAACCAGAGATTGAAGAAAGAGATGAAACTATCTCTATATCTATATTCTTCTAATTGCTATTTGGTTTGTTGTTTTTCAAGATAGATAAAAAGAGTATTGCAAGGTAAAATCATCGGCATGATAGCTGATGGGTAATGAAAAGAAATTAATAAACTGTTTAGAAAGAGTTAAGGATAGACCTAAGTACTAAGAAACATCATTATTGATAGATTATCGATGGTCCTCTCACTCGTTTGCATCTGTTGCTGACTCGCAGTATTTTATCGAATTTATAGTATATCGGGTGTGCTGATTTCAGAAATGACATTAGTTTTCCAAAGATTGGCTCTAGTTCTTGAGATACAGGTGTTTCCAGATTTACTCTTATACAAATATCTTTTTTAATGCATATTTTTACAGTAATATCGTTTTATTTCTTTTTAAGGGGCTTACCTTTATATATACTTTACTTTTTTTTCTATTTTCAGAACACTAGGAGTACTTCTCGAAGAGCCTGTTTTAATAACTCAATGTATTCTGCTACATCTGTGGTGAATAATGCCAGGAGAACCAAAGAAGAAATATTACTAACTTTATGACAGCAAGCAGTCATCTGGCCATACTTTTGAATTAAAACTCGGAGACGAAGATAGTCTTTGGGCTCCCATATGGCTCTGTAAAACGTGTTCGAAAAATCTACGTCAGTGAAAAAATGGACGAAGAAAAGGTTTAAATTGGTGTGCCTATGGTATGGCGTGAGCCAAAGAATCACCACAGTGATTATTTTTGTTTGGTTAATATGAAAGGTATCAATCGTTACAAAGAAGTAAATGAAGTATCCGGATTTTGAATCAGCAAGGCGACCTGTACCAACACTCCGACGATGTCCCCACCCCAGTGTTCACTACACTCCCAGGCCTAGCATTGTCTGATGAAGAAGATATCCAGGATATGGTGTGCACACGTGCAGATAGTGGTTAGTGAATATGAAGAAAGTACTTCTACCCAGCAACAGTTCTCCCAGGAGGAGATCAATGATTTAGTACGAGAGTTAAGATCTCTCAAAGCAAGATTCTGAGCTTTTAGCATCAAGACTAAGTGAAAAGAACTGTTCTCAAGGCCGAATGTAAAATAACTTTTTTTCGGACCAGAGAGGTAGTATTTCTTCCCATATTTCATTGAAGAAGAAAACCTAGTATACTGTAGGAACATCCTTGGACTGCCTACTCCAAATGGGGTTACCTAAATCCCGACCAGAAGATTGGCGATTGTTCATGGATAGTTCAACGAGAAGCTTGAAGTGTGTTTTATTGTACATTGGCAATAGTTATGCATCGATTCCAATAGGTCACTCCACAAAACTGAAAGAGGAATATGAAAAATATAAGATGACTTGCGACGCTTAGATATAATAAACACAAGTGTTCTATATGCGTGAATTTAAGATGGTCACATCTTTACTTCGGCAGCCAAAAGCGATATACTAAATACCCATTGTTTCATACTGCTTGCTGGGATAGTAGGGCTAAGAAGACCATCTGGGAAAAAGTTGTATGGCCTGCTAGCGGACAAATATGACTGTAGGTGCATCTAATATCATTAACGAAGCACTGGTTGACAGGGGAAAAATCATTTTCCCACCACTCCACATCAAACTAGGGACGATGAAGCAATTTTTAGGGCCCTAGAACAAAGATGTGAATGTTTCAAATAATATTTGCAGATTTATTCCAGGGTTTGAGTATGGAGAAACTCAAAGCTGGAATCTTAGCGGCCCTCAAATTCGCCAAATCGTCAAGGATGACAATTTCATAAATTCCATGACTGATATTGAAGCATCTGCCTGGAAAAGTTTTGTCTTGGTTGTTCAGAACTTTTTGGGCAACCATAAATCTGCCAACTATGTAGAACTCGTACAGAAAATGCTTTCAGACTTCAAAAATATTGAATGCTAATATCGCATAAAAGTTTCACTTGGCGAACATAGCAAATAGATGCGTATCCCGGATAATACTTTCGTGTTTTTTTTTTTTTTGTTGTGAATTATTTTACAGCTAACATAAATTGTTGTTGATTTATGTATTTTGTGACCACCCTGTATCTTAAAAACTAGAGCCAATCTAGGAAGACGGAAGGTTCATATTCGAATCAGGCCAAACAGTTACCTATAAAATGACCGTTCAATATGTTCTTGCCCAAAAATCTTTGCTGGCCAGGTGTTATCGATGGTCGTCTGATCTGTGATGAACCGTCCGTAGTAGTACAATCAAGAAAAAAAAATTATATCAAATTGACACTTTTATTTTCCATCAACCCCAGTTCCTCTCAGGAGTGAACATTTTACGTCAAATTGCGATTGAGAAAATTATCAGTGTATACAATATTCTTATTTATTGCCAACTACTGTATAGCTCCAAAGTAAAACCTTACATGTTTATTTAACTTCCATTATATATGATATCTATATATATAATTTATATATATATATATATATTGATATAATATATATAATATAATTATATATATATATTATATATATAATATATACATATATACTATATATAAATTATATATGTCTATATTTCCATTTGTCAACCAAGGCAACAAAAAAAAATTAATATAAGGAATACAGAAAATTCATTACTAATGTGTACTATGTGAGCATCAACTATGTTTACAAAAAATGACCAAAATATTAGAAAGGTAGAAAAGCAAAAATTGATTGCAACACAGAAAAAATTGATGACAAATGCAGAATACAAGGTGGGGCAAGATTAAGGGCTGCAATTAGAATAAAAGCTAAAGAAAGCCCAATACATAAGAAAAACCTGATAATTAGAAGATACTGCAAGCAATATAAGCCATTGCAGAAACTCAAGCAGGCTGTTGAACAAAACAAAAGCTGTCAACTTGCTAAAAGTAAACAAAGAAAATAAAAGCAAAGTACAGCATTGAACTTCATTCATCATAAAAGCCAAAAGAAAGAAACACTTAGTAAAATATATTCAGTTTCAAGGACTTATTAACTTTCACAAAGAAGAACTACTAAGGCGGAATTAAGAGAATGAACAATTCTTCAATCGAACAAGTATAGTTATAAAAGAAGCTTATAGAAGAAACCTGAAGGACAACACAGAAACTTTCTATGCAAGCTAAATTCAGCCAGAAGCAACAAAAAAGGATTTTTCAGCTAATAGAGCCCATCTCAAGCAACTTTATGATCAGCATGCCCACAAAGTGAGTAATACTAGAAGCCACCACCTCTAATCTCAGCCATTCTGAAATCCAAAACAT
>JABUQX010054909.1:5000-32500 GCA_015478945.1 Trachelipus rathkii
TATATATATATATATATATATATATATATATATATATATATATATATATATATATGTACAAAGACTGATCTCTATAATGATTAATTGGCCCTATTCAAGAGATCACTTTGATATAGCAAATAATAAAATATTTTTGGAATAGTGAAACGTTCTTTATTTATTTCTTTATTAATTATGTCTAATGACTATTTTACATGAACACACATTAAGATATTTCACAGTTCAAAATTTAATTGTTTTTAAAATACTTTCAATTTAATTACCATTACAATATCAATTTTATGACCGAGAGAGCGTCAAGATGTTCGCACTCTGATCTACATTTTCTAACTGAACTCTATGCCATTTGGCACAGGCGTTTTGGGAGCCAGAGGCACCTCGGTGACCTTGGATAATACACAACAAGAAAGAAGGCAACAATTATTTCGGCTTTTACAACAGGACTTATACAAGGTTTTCTTCCAACTGTGTACCAGAAATCTTGGTAGCACTTACATATATCCTTTATAAATTTTATACAATGTAACGAGTACGGTACATATATATATATATATATATATATATATATATATATATATATATATATATAGAAAATAATATATATATATATATATATATATATATATATATATATATATATATATATATATATATATATATAGAGAGAGAGAGAGAGAGAGAGAGAGAGAGAGAGATGAAACTTCTGTTTCTAGGAAACCTCAAACGCAGAATGAAAATTAAGACCAATGCATATCTGAACATTTATTATAAGACAACGTTTCGACACCACCAGTGTCATCATCGTTCTAATATGCTTTATAGACCTGATGATGACACTGGTGGTGTCGAAACGTTGTCTTATAATAAATGTTCAGATATGCATTGGTCTTAATTTTCATTCTATATATATATATATATATATATATATATATATATATATATATATATATATATATATATATATATATATATATATATATATATATATATATATTTTATAAACAAAAAGAAACACCAGGGCTTTAGACAACAACATGGAGAGATCTTTATTAACAAGAATAAACGACGTTTCGGAACTCGACTGATTCCATCATCAGGCTACAAATAATAAATAAAAATAGAACTAGTACAAATAAATGAAATAATCTAACGTTATAAAACTAAAAACATTGAAGCAGTTAAATTCAAAAAGCATACATTTCTTTAAATTAGGTCACAAAAATGTTACAAAAAACAAAAGTAAATTAACAGAATTAGAAACTCAAAAACAATCATGGCTAGTATTAAAATTATATAATAACATTATCAAAATGAATAAGTGGTATTTATAATTATATGAGGGGTAACTTTTCAAAAATTTCTTATAATTAAACAGCTATTTTATAAACAGAGAAACGAACACGTGAGGAAACTTACTTAGTCACAATGAAATGTATTACACTCGAAAAAAACAAAAATACAGGTGAAGGACTGACAGCACTTTCCATCTGGGAGGTTAAAGCAGAAGTAGTTTAAACGGGCCACTATCGTTGTTGAGGGAGGGTTTGATGTCGGCAATATGTAAAGATTCTAAAATATTTAGGTTGGTTGGTGATTTTTTTGTTTGGGTTAATATGGAAAAATTTGTGTGATTGAAAGAATGGTCATGCGTGTGAGCGTGGTCACGTATAGCGGAGTGTGAAGGGGAATTGAGTATAAGGTTGGTGCGTGTGGAAACACCTCTGTGTTCATCTACTCTTACGTTGAGTTGGCGTAAAGTACTACCAACATAAACGGCATCACAGCCGTTACAATTGAATTTGTAAATAACAGAAGAGCGGAGTAACGAGGGTGTTTTTTCTTTATGATTACAAAAAGAAGCAATTGTAAAGGAGGAATTGAAAATCAAATTGATGTTCAATTGTGGGAAACTATTATTTAAAACGTGAGCAAGGTCTTTACGTAGTTTAGTGTAAATGTGTTCATAATAAGGTAGAGGAATATACAACTTCAGTTTAGGGGTTAAGAAAATAATGGGGGGAGGGTCTAATTCAGCGTTTAAGAGATTGTTAATAAATTTGTTTATGAGAGAGAGAGGGAAGAGGTTTGATACGAAAAAATTTGACAGAAATGTAAATTCTTTGTGTAACAAACTATAAGTGGAGGATAGATGAAAGGCTCTGTATAAAAGGGTTTTAATACTATTACATTTGAAAGCAAGGGGAGTATGGCTGAAAAAGTTTAAGCCAAGTCCTGTAAAGGTCTTTTTTCTATAAATTGACGTGGAGAAATCTGATGAGGTTTTTCTGATGAACAAATCCAAAAAAGGAAGGGAGTTCTCTGATTCGTCCTCATGTGTGAAAGTTATGTTTGGTAACTGTGAGTTTACATAGTCAAAAAAATGTGGAATTTTGTTTTTATCTGTAAAAAGTAGGAACGTATCGTCCATATATCTTTTATAGAAAGTAGGTTTGAAGAGGGGGGGACAATTTTCAAGCCAGATTTTTTCGTGGTGTATCAAGTATGCATTGGCCAGGATTGAGCTTAATGGTGAGCCCATAGCTAGGGAATTAGTTTGTGTATATAATACATTATCAAAAAAGAAGTATGTATCTTGGGCTGCAAGTTGCAAAAGTGTTTTAAATTCTTTCTTATTAAAACCATTAAATTGGGTATTTATTTCAAAAATGTTTTCTAGTAGGATGTTAATGGCATCGTTAATGGGGATATTGGTGTAAAGTGATTCAATATCAAAACTGGTCATGAAATAGTTGTGAAGATTAATAGTGGATAGCCAGTTCTTGAATTGGTAGGAATTCTTTATTGTAAAATCATTAGTTGAAAATGGGGTTAGTAGAGGGACTAAGAATTTTGCCAGTTTATAATTGTGAGTCGTAAAAGCTGTTAAAATGGGTCTGATTGGTACGTTATTCTTATGTATCTTCGGGAGGCCGTACAAAATGCCGGGGGACGAACCATGAGCATATATTTCATTAAAAATAGATTTGCTGATTTTATCTGCTTTTAGGAGTTTTCTAAGGTAACGGTTTACTTTGTCTTCTAGAGAGAGAGACAAATTAATGGGGGTTTTGTTAGTGATAGGGTTAAATTTTGACGTGTCGGTAAGGATGTTTTTTAACTTGGCGACGTAATCTGATCTGTTCATTAATACTATTCCTTGACCTTTGTCTGGTCTGCAAATAATGATAGAGGTATCTTCTTTAAGAGATTTTAGTGTAACAAAGTCAGATCTTGAAATCAAAAATGAAAAAATTTTCCTTGGGTTGAATTTATAAAAGTGTTTATGGACGATTTGTTTAATTTTTAGGGTGACCATTTTAAAATCTAAATTATAAGGTTCATGATTCTTTAGAATGTGAAGCAAATTCTCAAATGCTCCAAAATAATTAATGAAGTTAATATTAAATCGTGGGAGGTTAAAATTTAAGCCTAGGCCTAGTAACCTCTTTTCATTGGAAGAGAGTAATTTATCTGAGAGGTTAAAAATGTATTTGTCAGGATCTGGGAGAACGCCGTCAAAATGTAAATTGAGCGATCTTAATTTATTTTTATGTCTAGATTTGCACACATCTATCCGTTTTGAAACAAGCGTTGATAACTTATTAGTAACAAAAAGAAAATCTATATACGATAAATCACTTTGTAAATTACTATAACACACATGGTAACGATCATCTATTTGTTTCCATTCTCTAAACTTAAAAGCTATTTCTTTATTCAACAATTTAAATTGAAAACCACGGTACAAATTACTATTATAAAAACGTTTAGTAAATAGTTTAAATCTGATGAATTTCGGAATAATATTATAAGCCTTACACGTTTTGAGGAATTCGAGATCCAGTCTGCGCTTCTGTCTTTTGTAACTTAGTCCCTCCAATTGTCTGATTGCACCGGTGGTGGCTTGGCCATATCTCTGTCGTATTATATTGATCCAACTCTTAGTAGTGGGGAATCTTAATTTTACAACGAAAAGCAACACCAGGGCTTTAGACAACAACATGGAGAGATCTTTATTAACAAGAATAAACGACGTTTCGGAACTCGACTGATTCCATCATCAGGCTACAAATAATAAATAAAAATAGAACTAGTACAAATAAATGAAATAATCTAACGTTATAAAACTAAAAACATTGAAGCAGTTAAATTCAAAAAGCATACATTTGTTTAAATTAAGTCACAAAAATGTTACAAAAAACAAAAGTAAATTAACAGAATTAGAAACTCAAAAACAATCATGGCTAGTACTAAAATTATATAATAATTACAGGTACTGTGCCTCTCTACACTAAACAATATTTGAGTAAAGTCAGATAGCGAATCGACGAGGTGAGTCCACACTTAAACACAATGAATAATACACCTTCTCGAAAAACAAAATACAGGTGAAGGACGGACGTACTTTCATTCGGGAGGCAGCAGAAGCGAAGCGAACGGCCACCTATCGCCGTTAAGGTAAAGTTTGATACTAGCAATATGCGGACAAAATTCTTAAATATTTAGGTTAAGGTGACTCGTTAATGTGGGGTTTGTCTGATTGAAGGGGAATTGAGTAGAAGGTTGGTGCGTGTGGAAACACCTCTGTGTTCATCTACTCTTACGTTGAGTTGGCGTAAAGTACTACCAACATAAACGGCATCACAGCCGTTACAATTGAATTTGTAAATAACAGAAGAGCGGAGTAACGAGGGTGTTTTTTCTTTATGATTACAAAAAGAAGCAATTGTAAAGGAGGAATTGAAAATCAAATTGATGTTCAATTATTACTCCGCTCTTCTGTTATTTACAAATTCAATTGTAACGGCTGTGATGCCGTTTATGTTGGTAGTACTTTACGCCAACTCAACGTAAGAGTAGATGAACACAGAGGTGTTTCCACACGCACCAACCTTATACTCAATTCCCCTTCACACTCCGCTATACGTGACCACGCTCACACGCATGACCATTCTTTCAATCACACAAATTTTTCCATATTAACCCAAACAAAAAAATCACCAACCAACCTAAATATTTTAGAATCTTTACATATTGCCGACATCAAACCCTCCCTCAACAACGATAGTGGCCCGTTTAAACTACTTCTGCTTTAACCTCCCAGATGGAAAGTGCTGTCCGTCCTTCACCTGTATTTTTGTTTTTTCGAGTGTAATACATTTCATTGTGACTAAGTAAGTTTCCTCACGTGTTCGTTTCTCTGTTTATAAAATAGCTGTTTAGTTGTAAGAAATTTTTGAAAAGTTACCCCTCATATAATTATAAATACCACTTATTCATTTTGATAATGTTGTTATATAATTTTAATACTAGCCATGATTGTTTTTGAGTTTCTAATTCTTAATTTACTTCTTTGTTTTCTGTAACATTTTTGTGAACTAATTTAAAGAAATGTATGCTTTTTGAATTTAACTGCTTCAATGTTTTTAGTTTTATAACGTTAGATTATTTCATTTATTTGTACTAGTTCTATTTTTATTTATTATTTGTAGCCTGATGATGGAATCAGTCGAGTTCCGAAACGTCGTTTATTCTTGTTAATAAAGATCTCTCCATGTTGTTGTCTAAAGCCCTGGTGTTGCTTTTCGTTGTAAAATTAAGATTCCCCACTACTAAGAGTTGGATCAATATATATATATATAAAGAAATAAAGGCTATATATATATATATATATATATATATATATATATATATATATGTAAATTCTTTTTCGCTTTTTTGTATTGTAACACGTGAAACATAAATAAGGATGGCATACAGCAAGCATTTATTACGAACTGATTTTTTCCACCCTAAATTATCAGATTTCGTCAATCATTTAATATTGGAGGAGCGGCACATCCCATACTTAGACGGGTCAATTCAGTCCACTGGCAATAATATTAAATATACTTTATCTTCAAAACTATCTGGCATCTAATGTCACGCCATCCCCCCCACTCCCCTTCACCCCATCCACCTTTCCCTCTTCTCATTCGCTCCATCACTTTCATGTCTAGAGAGATGCCAAGTAATATTCCATTTAGTTACGTTCTCATAATAAAGACATACTACAATATTATTATTATTATTATTATTATTATTATTATTATTATTATTATTATTATTATTATTATTATTATTATTATTATTATTATTATTATTATTATTAAGTGCAGGAATGCAGTCTTTTTTTTCCCCCCTCTATTTCGTCATCATCTTGATGCTAGTTCTAATTGCCAGACTTACTTACTCGATCAGTTTGGCTTCCTTAAAGGCTTGTTTTTTTTATGTTTAATTAAATTATTATTAATATTATTATTGGTTATTTTTAAATATTTTTTTTTTTATTATTATTATAATAATATATTATTATTATTATTATTATTATTATTATTATTATTATTATTATTATTATTATTATTATTATTATTATTATTATTATTATTATTATTATTATTATTATTATTATTATTATTATTATTATTATTATTATTATTATTATTGTTATTACAATGATTTTCAATAATAATTATTATTATTATTATTATACCATTAGTACTATAAAGTTATTCAAATATTAGACTTAAAATTGGGAAATGTTAAGAGGAATATAAATATATTTAATCCTTGGTTAAGGTCATTGCAGATGGTGGGAATCGAGCCAGCAACCCTTCTTTTCAAATTCCGTAACGAAACTGCATGAGCTAATGAACTCATTGAGTTCAAATAATTTACTATATATATATATATATATAGAGATATAGATATAGTATATATATATATATATATATATAGAGAAAAAAATTTTTATGTGAATATTTATATATATATATATATATATATATATATATATATATATATATATATATATATATATATATATATATATATATATATATATATATATATATATATATATATATATATATTATATATATATACTATTTTTTTTTAAAACTGTTTTTCTAGAACTTAGGGAATATGATTCGAAAAAATAGATAACTAGGGAGGACTTTATATCATAGGTAGGATTTACATTGGGAAGGGGAGGGTGAGGGGGAAGATTGGACTGAGCCAAGTAGAAACCCAGGACCATGGCGACTAAGTCCCTAAGTCCTATATATCGAATCGATTTTCCCTTGGGAGTATTATTTAACATTTTTAAATTTAAATTAAACTTTTATGCGAAAGCAATATACAAAATTCGTTGTATTTTATTTTTAAATTTAATAAATAACTTTTGAGATTGATTCATCTTTAGTTTTTTTTTTTTAAAGTTCACACCTCACGGGCATAGCCCTATTCTAGAAGGGGAACGTCTCTAGGTAATTTCTACCTAGGATCCGGACTAGGGATCGAACCCGCGCCCTTGCCATGCGACTCTGTCGCTCTACCGATTAAAGGTAATAAGCATTGGCTTTCCTTTGAGTGTTCTTCTGAAGTGACAGTCGTTTTTGAACTCGCATAAATTTTTGCGACGTACTTCATCCAGTAATCTTGGAAAATTTATTCTCCGTCTGTAACAAAATTCTATTTTCAGAAAATGCAATGATTATTATTATTATTTAATATTAGTATTTTGATAATTCAAATTATAATTTACTACGCTTCATATTTATATGTTCAGTATAAAATTTTGTAAATAATTCTTTTTACAAATTTATGGTTAAATATGCTAACATGCAGAGGCAAATCACCAATAATAATAACATGGATCGTCAAGAAATAATGAACATGCAAAACAAATATATAAAAGTAATAATGATATTATTTTTACTAAATATAATAGTATAAAAATGAGATACATTACCTATTTTTTATTTTGATAATTTACAAATCTTGCACCCGTTTGCCATTCTATATGCAAGTTCGTTACTAGGAAGTACGAATTCATGGCCACATGATTTGTAAATTATCCCGTAGAACTTACCTTCATAATGTCCTGGGGCGCTTAAGACAACGTACGGCCGGACCAGATGATTTTCCCTTTGTAACTTCTTCCTATTCCGAATTTTTTGCTGTTGCTTATTCCATTTCAATATTGTTTCGTCCTCTTCACTCATGTAATAGCTTTCAGTTTTGATGTAAGTTTTAATTTTTTCCTTAAATTTCATGCGGGAGGAATTCTTCAAAGCTCTTCTTCTCAAGTCAGACATTTTTCTGAAAATAAAAAGAAATTTTAAAAAGCAAAGAAAATTTGGAATAAAAACACAAAACTGAATTAAGCGTGTAAACTTGCGTGACCTCTCCTCTCCAGAACCGATAAGCGACTGACCTCCCGGAATGAAATCGCGATCCTTTTATTCCCACCAAGTTAATTTTATGACTGGCCTAGGTAGGATTAAGTGGGAGGAGAACCATTAATCATTAATATTTATATATATGAAAATATATATATATATATATATATATATATATATATATATATATATATATATATATATATATATATATATATATATATATATATATATATATATATATATATATATATATATATATAGAGAGAGAGAGAGAGAGAGAGAGAGAGAGAGAGAGAGAGAGAGAGAGAGAGAGATAGAGATAGAGATAGAGATAGAGATAGAGAGAGAGAGAGAGAGAGAGAGAGAGAGAGAGAGAGAGAGAGAGAGAGAGAGAGAGAGAGAGTAAGGATCCACCATAACACACAATGGAAAAGTTTTCCCGATTTTAGAGTACATGTAAGTATGAGCATAGCCGTTAAATCTTGGGTCAGAGAATTGGGCAGAGAAATTATGAGACTGTTTGGAAAGGCGATTTGCATAATTCCTACTCAAAGAAGAAGGTATACGGGTGGAGAGATTTGAAGAGTAGAGTTCGTTCGTTGCATTAGCAATAGTATAAAGAAAGAGATGCAGCTGTTTGATTGGAGAATAAAATGTTTGAAGAAAGCTAAGGGAGAGTTGTGGCAGCTAAACTACCTCAGATACTTGATGCGCTCTCCATAAAATGGCGAACAACACACAAATTAAGAGCAAGCAACTATTGTGGGGTGAAAAAGCACTGAAATTCCTTCAAAATATCTTTCATGGAAGCTTGATTCATTAGAGAAACAACTTCATCCACCATGAATTATCAAGTAAAAAGAGGAACAAAAAATATTAAGTGGGAGTGGGAGGGGAACCATTACCCATTTATATTTATATTGACGGAAATTTTAATATAAGTAAATATATAAAATAAAGTATTAGTATGCCCGTTTATGGACTCATTTCTAAATTGCTTTCTCATCCCTCCTTCAAATATAATTTATGAATGATCGGCCTTATCAATAAAAAAATACAAATACTACTACTGCTGCTGCTACTACTACAACTAATTATAATAATAATAATAATAATAATAATAATAATAATAATAATAATAATAATAATAATAATAATAATAATAATAATAATAATAATAATAATAATAAGAAGAAGAAGAAGAAGAAGAAGAAGAAGAAGAAGAAGAAGAAGAAGAAGAAGAAGAAGAAGAAGAAGAAGAAGAAGAAGAAGAAGAAGAAGAAGAAGAACACCGACTAGCAAAGACTTTACAGTCCACTCAAGGCTAGTCTGTTAAGTATTTTTGTTTATTTAATTTGTTGGATGTGTCTACTGTTTTAAAACAAATCTGTTATGTAGTTTTAGTGAAGAAGAAGAAGAAGAAGAAGAAGAAGAAGAAGAAGAAGAAGAAGAAGAAGAAGAAGAAGAAGAAGAAGAAGAAGAAGAAGAAGAAGAAGAAGAAGAAGAAGAAGAAGAAGAAGAAGAAGAATATATATATATATATATATATATATATATATATATATATATATATATATATATATATATATATATATATATATATATATATATATATATATATATATATATATATATATATATATATATATATATAGGTGATATTTGGTTTAAAACCACAACTATTTCAATCCATATCTCAAAAACTACAATAGCTACAGGGAAAAGGAATACATTGTTGGAATCCTGGTAACATTTTAGTGCGGAAAATGAAAAAAAACTCAAAAACTACAATAGCTAGAGCGAAAAGGAATACATTTTTAGAATCCTTGTAAAATTTTAGTAAGGATAATAAAAAAAAAAAATAAAATAAATAAAATAAATATTGGCTATTTTTTTTTAGAAGCAGGGGACATAGTATATATATATATATATATATATATATATATATATATATATATATATATATATATATATTGATAAATTCCAGATGAATGTCTACTCACCTAAATAGGATGTAGAAACGCGAGGGGTTTAGGGGATTATTCGAAGGTTTACGTTAAAAGAAAATTATTTACACTTAATGTCTATGTCTCTGAAAGAGACCACCCAAGAAGCAACTCTTATAAGGTTGTTGCATGCAACCCCCTGGATCCTACTTGTTTGGTCCCTTGTTATACGCACACACGCAAAGTCTTAAATTTAAACCTTTAATCGCTTTGTTAATAACCCCAAAGAAAGGGCATTCGTTCACTTGTACTTTAAACTTTATAAACCTAAAAAGAAATAATATAACTTTAAATTAAACAACACAAACAGATAAAATAGGGGAAACTAGGGAGTAAGGGGAATACCACTACGAGGTGGTAACTTCAAGTGTTCCTTGGAGTGTTGATTGCCTGGTAGCCGAATGTAGTTCCGATCTACGGACCTCTGGGTTATGGGCCCAGCACGCTTCCATTCTTCTTCTTCCTCCTCTTCTCCTTTTTCATCCTATAAAATATTAACACACTTATACCTTTTTCCTCTCCTCCCACCTCCTTTCCAACTTCTTCAATTCCTTCCCTCCACATGTCTCCTCATAATATTACTCTATATATATATATATATAGTATATACGTATATATACTATATTATATATTAAGATCATAAGAATATATAGTATATATACATTTCTGACGACAAGCGTAATGTACGCAACTTCTGACGTCACAGTCAAACGTGACCCATGAAGAGTCTGACGTTGGACTATGACGTCACGCGCTTCAGGTATATTTGCACACGAACGGATATTATTTGGAATGTCAAAGTTTCCCTAAAGGAAGATCATAGTACGGCGAAGTGTCATGCTTATAATTGCCAGCCTGATCCCGACGGGGCGCGCTCGGGCCGTTTCCAGGTTACTAAAATTTCGCTGATTCTCTGATTAGTTAATGTAATTTTTTTAATTCGAAGCGTTTCCGAGTCGATTTTGCACACTGGGCTCACTCGGGCTTCGGAAACGCAGCTTATTTTCTACCTTAAAACTTGATTCTGATTACAAGTGTGGAGTCTCTTAGAAAAGTATCTAGTCAGTCTCGCGAGTATGTGAGCTCTTAGTGTCGTTGCAAGCCAAAATTTTGGAATAAGCGGATCAATAAATTTATTAAGTTATAAAAAAGGAATACATTTAATAGCTGCGTTTTCAGAAGCCCGAGTGCAGCCCGTGTTGCCAAAATCGACTCGGAAACCTTCGAATTTGAAAAGAAAATTTACCATTAACAATCAGGAGAACAGAGAAATTTGAGCACTCTGGAAACGGCCGAGCGAGTCGTCGGAATCAGCTGGCAATTGCTTAAACATATACTTTATCATAGGGGTATACAGGAGGGCGGCCAGGGCGGCACTGTGTCCCCCTAAAATCTTTAGCGAAAAATAAAAAAAATGAACCTATTATTATTTTTGCCAGGACGACGGTTTTAATATCAGTGAGCAGTAGGAAAAACTAAAAAGATACATCAATCGATAGATAATGAAATAGTAATTATTAATTACAAAACGTATATATAATATTATATAATATATATAATATATATATTATATATATATATATATATATATATAATATATATCATATATATATATTATAATATATATATAATATAATATATATATATATATATATACACTCAACCTGCCACCCCTAAATGAAATCCTGCTGCCTACGCCCATTACTCTTATACTTATATGTACTATTTTATAAAATTATACGATATATTAATATCCTTAATATAAAATTAACTGAAATATTATACCCCCTTAACCGTGCATTATCCCAACCTATGTTTGTTAAAAAAGATTTGTTTGTACCACAAATTGCTTCCAGTTCAGTCCGCCCGTTTATTAATTCCCGAAATCGAGGATTAACAACAGACGCCTGACTGTGACGTTTACGTGACGTAGAAGTTCGCAAACGGGCTCTGTAAACGATGCATGTGCGCCTGTGTGCCCGCCCGGGCTGCAGTCGGTCTTCTGGAAACGCAATACTATATAAAGTTCTACGGTCTTCAAAGTTTAAAAAGGGCTTTTTTCAGAGAAGCGAGAAAACAGTCGTTTGAGAATGAGATTACGGTTTAAACTCCACATACATGGGAGAGCAACTTTATTTCACACCACAACATTTCAAAAAATTCAAATAAATTCATTTTAAGTAAGAAAAATATGGAAACTTGTTTTTAAAAATTTTTAAAATTTTTTGCTTAAAAAGGTTTAGTAAATATTTTGTTTTGTAGAGTTTCTACTTTAAAGTTAATTTCTTTTAATAATAATAATAATAATAAATAATATAAATAATTAATAATAATAATTAATAATAATAATTAATAATTAATAAATAAATAATATAATAATAAATAATAATAATAATAATAATAATAATAATAATAATAATAATAATAATAATAATAATAATAATAATAATAATAATAATAATAATAATTAATAATAATAATAATAATAATAATAATAATAATAATAATAATAATAATAATACCCTGTTCAAAATTTTATTTATCCCCAGGTCTAGTTTCTAGAGCAGGATTTGCCACAAAAAAGATCAAATATTTAAATCAACTGGTTTTTTTACGTATTTTTTTTTATTAAAAAATCAATATATTTTTTTATTTTTTTATTTTTTAGACCACTTTTTTTCTAAATTAATAATTAATTAATCCTAGCTATTACCTAGTTAATGATAAGTATATTTCATCTACATAATAAGTAAATTCATCAATGTTGTTTCAAGTCATTTTATAAAGAAATAAATAAAAATTAGAGTACTTCATATATTATACAGTATATAAAAAAACTATATATAGATATATATACTATATATATACTATATATAAATAATATATATATACTATATATCATATATAGTAATATATATATATATATATATATATTATATATATATATTATTATATATAGTATATATATATACTATATATATATAATTTAAATACCTTAATTAAATAAATTAATTATATTTACGAAACTATTATTAAACAAAAAAATTAGGATTATAAACTAATTTTATAAAAATAAAAATTAAAAAAGCAATTTGTGTCTAAAAAAATAAAAAAAATAAAAAAAAAATCTCAAAAAAATCAAAAAATATCCCCAACCCCGTTCTAGAGTATTAAAGCCACCCTTTACGAGGTGTGAAAATATTGTTTCATATTATTAAGTCTTTCGAATAAGTACCGAGTTCGAAGGTATTTTATCATGGATATTTGTTCAATCATGACAGTTCGCTCTCCTCGCTAGAAACACGCGGTTCCTTATAGAACGCCCGATCTTCGCTATACCGCCGGTTGGAGCAAAACCAAGATAATAAAAAGAAGAAATTAAAAAATTACAAAATTTACAAAATAAAATTAAAAATTCTGAAAAAATTACTATGTTAAAACACGATAAACAATTAAAATTAAAATTGCAAAAAATAAAAAAAAAAAAAAAAAAAAAAATATTGTAAGAAAATGAAATGAAAGAAAAAAAAAAAAAAGAAATATTTGGTGAGTTAAAAAGGCAAAAGCGTCAATACCGATAACGATGTATTTCTCAAAAAAAAGCAGCCAATACAACCTACATATTCTGGACTGCCTTCATCTCTTACACCTTCAAATTCATTTACAATTTGAAAGAAACTATTTTTGTGCCCAATTGGCTAAACTTTAAAATTTTATATTACCGTACTCAGTTTTATTTAATAAATATATAAAAAACAATTTATCTCCAAATTTTTTAAAGGTTTGTACATTGTATATTTTTTCATTTAAAAAAACTAAAAAACTTTTTTGCTTATTTTAAGATATGCAGAGTACTGTACTGTAAATGTAATAAATATCCTACTAATTAACTAGTCAATAAAATATGTTTACATACTGTTCTGTAAAATACAGATCTGCAAATTTTTCAATTATTATTAAGGATAAATAAAAATACTGCTGCTATTTTAATCACCTTATACAAATGGTAAAAAATTTTAAAATTAATGATGTTTCAGGGGGTTTAAATTATACGCGATATCGCCTATAACGCGGGGGTCAGGAAACCTAACCCCCGCGTTCTACGATGGACGACTGTATGTCAATTTTCAATATTATTTTTAATGCATAATCATAACTGGTTTAAATGACAAATCAATTGCTAAATTTTATTAAGAAAGACATTTGAAAAAGTAGAAAGAGTTCTCGGCGTTAGTTTCCGGCCGAACCATGCTAGTCTCCGGCCGGAACCGGAACTTCGCCAAAAATCGACGGTTCCGGCCCGGAACACCCTGTGTTTCCTAGTAGAGTAATCCCCTGAAGAATACGTGATATACGGCTATATTATCTACTAATATAATCAATCGGTAGATAATGAAGGTACTGATCTACCTATATATTATATAGATCAACGTAGTATATATTACTATTTATAATATATTATATATATATATACATATTATAGTTCAATATATATATATGATAGTATATATATACTATATATTAACTATATATATATATATATATATTAACACCTGTGAGTAATATATTGTTATTTTTAAAAGGCTGCTATTTGATTTCTTTGTTATATTAGTTTATTTCAGTAAATATTAAGAAATTAACATTTAATTCCAAATTGACAATAAAATGACTGTGCTATCCTTTGTATACATATATATAGATATTATATAGTATTATACGGACCTATTAGTAATCATATAATATATATTATAATATAAATATATTATATATATTATATACATATATATACGTCTCGAATAATAATGTATGATATATATATATATATATATATAATAAATGCAAAGTTTCAATTTCGTTTCAGACTCAATTTTGAAGAAATTGGTGACATCGAATCCTTCGAGTGCGCCTATATGTTGAGCACGTGAGAAGATTGACTCATTCACGGAACTTCATATACTAATATAGTATATATATATATATATATATACGATATATTATATAATATATATAATATATATATATATATACTATTATAATATATAGTATATATATAGTATATATATATATATATATAATATATTATATATATACGGTATATATATATATAATATATATAATATATATATATATATCATATATATATATATATATATATTATATATATATATATATATATATATATAAATCATATATATATATATATTATATATATAATATATACCTCTGTTATATAGTTCTCGATCTCCCCAAAAAATTATATGACCATAGAACGGTCACGCACCTATACTTTTATACTAGACCAGCGGTTCTTAGCATGTGGCCAGCGGACCTCAAGGGGTCCGCGAAGGCTGTAAGAAATGTTTTGATCTTTTGCAATTGAAATAGAAGAAATGAATGAATGAGAGAAAGCATGAAAGCAAAGGAAACTTTGAACAAAATTTTCTATTGCTTTGCTTGTGTGAACCGAAGTTGGTAAATCTGCAACAACTATGCAAATGTGCATGGTTGCTGACACTTGGCAACACCGGTAGATTTCTTAAAGGGTTTCTGATGTTTTTTGTATCATATACTGTGTTTGTATTAGAAAAGGATAATTTGTTTGTTTTTTTTTCCCCTATTCCCAGAAAACCTTAATTTTGATTTTTATTATATTAATATATTATGATCCGTTCTCTCCTAATATTAGAAGAATATTTATAAGAAACTTTAAATAAATATTTGACCCACTTTAAAGTTTTAAATATTGAATTAAATTTTGGTGGACGACGGGGAAAAAAAATTTAAATGGGATCCGCGAAAGTATAAAATATTTGAATATTTAAAATATAAAAAATATTTAAATATTTGAAATATAAAAAAAATTATTAAATATTAAAATATTTAAAAATATTTAAATATTTGAAACAAAGATTAAGTTAAAAACTGTTGTTTAGACGATGATGTATGACATAAAGTTTTGCTCGTTTCAAATACACGAAACGTGGATCACGATTTGCAATACTGTTTTGTTCCATACAGCGAAAATTCATTTCTCAAATGATTTTGATACCAATCAGTTCTTACTCTTTTTATATATGCAAATCACTGTGTATAAAAGGATCCCTTTCACCCTCTCATGGTCTCAATTATTTTTATTTCTGAGCTTCAACCTGTTTTAATTTAAGCTTACACAAGGACCACTTTAATCTGCAGGGCCTTCAAAATCTACTCGGATTACACTGCATTGGGCCATGAATTTGAATTCCTGCTTCAAATATTTTAAGAAATTATTTGCTTTCTCTTCAGAAAAATTGATTCACAGAAACATTCGTAGTTTCCTTTAGGACTACTACTAGTCGAGACAAATATTACTTCTATGCGTTAAGAAGAAATGTGTAATCCACTCTCTCCATTTCTGGTTGGTGTATTGCTAAAGCTATACATGTCTTCGATGTATTCGAGACTCCACCTCGCCGCTTTTGAAAGTTGAATATGTGAACATAGAGGCGTTATCCATGGAACTTTGAGTTTTCTTACAACAATATACTCGTAACAATCTCCAGTATGAGAAACACCTTTATCGGTTCGATATATCTTTTTGTCCTATGATCAACTTCAAAGAACCTGTACCTCTCATCATCCTTTGTTTCGATTAGAACATCTTACCCAGAAAACAAATATACACAGCTAAAGCTCCTAGCTTCTCTCCACAAAACTATACATTGTATACGACGATTGTGGATGTATTGAAACTTTTGCGGTTAACTAAAAACATTACCTGTATAGGTCTATTACCATGTCTCTTTTCTATTTTCATTAGACCTCCCGATGACTTAATAATAAAATAATAATTCGGTTACCACCCTCCATGTTCAAGAGAAGTCATCTTAGGTTATTGTACTCTCGGAGCCTCGAGAGAGATTCCTGGCCCCACTAAGACAGTTTAAGGCATTTCGAAGGTCAGTAATTTAGTGCGATAGCATCAATTAGTTGCTACACCAATATGCCATTAAACTTCTCTCTTCTCTCAAAGATTACTTCAAATTGCAGAATGGAGAAATCTAAAGAGAGATAGGGAGGCCGATTAACATCTTAATTACGAAGGGTTGGAATGTGACTTCAATTATGTGACAATTTGGTGTTTCTTCCCAGGACATATCAAGGGACAAGCGTAAGACAGTTGCAACCAACTGTGCCTAAGTAATTATGGAAAGATAATATATGGTTAGATGAAATATAAATAATTGTATTCTTCAGATTAATAGGGGAAATAACCATCGACGGGAGTGAAACAATAAATTCATGCAGAATGCATTCTTTCTAAGGAAAAGAATTGTTCAATTTGCAAGTCAGATAGGTCGTTTTAGAATTAAGAAAGTCAATCAATAGAGCTAGGGTCATATTTAAGCCACGTCCATGGCTGTAGATTGGCAAGAAAGGCGAAGTTTATAGGTCAGAATCTTTGGCTCTGCCAGGCAACAATCCATTCCGACAAACATTTTAAAAAAAAAAAAAAGAACGCCATTCTTTTCATATGAAGAATTGAGATTGAAACACGCGAGGAGGAAATATAAAAGTTTTTGATGTCTGGAGGCTCTCAGAACCCGAGTATCGATTAAGAACAGGAAAATAAGATTAGATTCTAAACTAGAAGTAAGGCAAGTGCCAATTTAACAGTTGAATGAAAATTAAAATAGTACCTCGAACGTTTACAAAATTAATGAAGTATTAAGAAAAGATAATTGGAGGACGCTAGGAAATCTCCTCATTGGAACTAACACACTTTCAGCGGTCTCTTAATTCTGATGGAGAGAGTGGCGATAAGGCGATAACGTTCTGGCTGTCACCCTCTAAAAGGTCAACTTATAAAGCGCTTTATTATTAGAAAAATATAAATGAAAGGAAAACGTTGGTGAGGCCAAGGCAAAGTTTATATACCACTTGCAAAGACAGAGAGTCTATCTCCAGTGACCATGCCTGTAAAACATTCCCCAAGGTTAAAGGATAGAAAAGCTCCGCCTCCAAAAAAAATAACAACTCTAATACTCAATGAATGTATTCTTACATATGAAGATCACATGTCTTCTTTCATAATTTATTTCTTAAATTTGTGAAATTTGGTCATATAAAGAATTCATTGATCTCATAATTATCAATATATGTAAATATTTTGTAGACTTGTATCATGTCCTCTACTAAGAAATCGTTTCACTACAATTTATCACTCCCGACTTAAGTTTCAGGCTCTCCTCATACTCTTACACTCAAACCAGACAATCAAGCTCTTTTGGGTGTTCTACTTTGCACTCTCTCCAATGTTATCTATGTCTTTCTTAAATGGGGGACCAAAATTTGTGCACAACTTACTCTAATACTTGCCTAACATAGCTACATAGAGCTACTAGACTTCCTTACTCTTGAAACCGGGCATTGCGATGTTATTACACAGGAATTTTCAATTGCTTTATTCCTTGTTCCACACCACTGATTAGACTATACTTTCAGCATTACTGCTTGATAGAAGACATTCTAAATCTTCCTTGTCCAAAAAAATACTTTAAGTCAGATCCCATTTCCCACATCGTAGTGTTAATATTCTTTTATTTCAGTTAACCTAAGTGTAAGAACCTTACACTTTTTACTATTTAAAATACATGTTGCCACATATCTGCCACCCAAGAAGTTATCAATGATCATTTTCATAATCTTATACTCTATCATTATTCCTGACTGAAGAAGAAAAATTCGGCTGTCTATCTGCAAAACTCAAGAAACCTTTATATTTAAGTTCTCTGCGTCTAAATCATTGTAACATATATGAGGAACAGCCATTTGACCTAAGAAATCGTTTACGGACCACAAACATGTCCCCTCATTTCCATTAATAAATACTCTTAATTTACTTTTGATTAACTATTATGTATTTTATGTATTATTATTATTATTATTATTATATATTTTATTATTATTATTTATTATTATTAATTATTATTTATATTTATTATTATTTATTATTGATTATTATTATTGATTATTTATTATATAATTTATTATATTATTATATTATATTATTATTATTATTATATTATTATTATTATCTATTATTATTATTATTAAGAGACTTAATCAAATCATAACATTTTGATCGCTTAACAACGAATTTTTCGGGCGGAATGGTGAGTTTTGAACCTACGCTCAATATATATATATATATATATAATATATTATATATATATATATAATATATTATTTATAGTTATATATATATATATATAGGTTAGATATAGTATATATATATATATATATATAGTATATAATATATATAGTTATATATATTTAGTATGTATATATAATATATATATATATATAGTAATATATGATGTATGTGTGTGTGGTGTGTGTGTGTGTGTGTGTGTGTGTGTGAGTGAAACGAATAAATAAACAGTGGAGGTTGTTGTGTTCTGAGAAAAAGCTAAATGGGAAGAAGATAAAAAGTCTGTGGGTAAAAAAATTAACTATCATAATAATGTGAATTGAGTTGAAGGGGTGTGGGAGGGTTTATGGCAAGGAAAATGCATGAAAGGGGAACGTCTCTCTCTCTCTTCTCTCTCTCTCTCTCTCTCTCTCCTCCTCTCTACTCTCTCTCTCTCTCTCTCTCTCCTCTCTCTCTCGCTCTCTCTCTCTGATCGCCTATCACTTCATCATTCCATCTTGAATTTATTTCCTCCTTTCTGGTCACTTAACTTCACTCTCTCTCTCTTCTTCCTACTCTCTCTACTCTCTCTCTCTCTCTCTCTCTCTCTCTCTCTCTCTCTCTCTCTCTCTCTCTCTCTCTCTTCCATTTTATCTCATTATTTTAACTCGATCCTATCTATCGCCTTCTTCTATTAAACTCTCTCTCTCTCTCTCTCTCTCTCTCTCTCTCTCTCTCTCTCTCCTCCTCTCCTCTCTCTCTCTCTCTCTCTTCTTCTCTTCTCGCCTATCACTTCATCATTCCCTTCTGAATTATTTCCTCTTTCGATCACTAGCCTCACTCTCTCTCTCTCTCTCTCTCTCTCTCTCTCTCTCTCTCTTCTCTCTCTCTCTCTCTCTCTCTCTCTCTCTCTCTCCATTATCTTTCAAACAACATTGTAACAACACTCTCCTTACACTATCAAAATTACTCTCTCTCTCTCTCTCTCTTCTCTCTCTCTCTCCTCTCTATCCTCTTCCTCTCTCTGCTCTCTCTCTCTTCTCTCTCTCTCCCGGCTAAGGATTTTACGACCTATTCATCCCTTAGGAGATAATTACTGTAGCGTAAATCTATTCAAAACCGGCGGTCATATATGTACAAGCACAAAACGCACACACAAACGCAATTACAAATACAGACACACAAATACACATACATACATACATATACAAAGCCGTACAGGAGCTCATATATAACCATGGCTGTAACAAAGTAAGTTCAAAATGAAGACTCATTACATGCAATAATTTTCGCCTTTTGTTTGAATCACGCATATCCTCTAGGATAAACTCCAGTGCCAGGAGTAGCTTTATAATATAATATAATATATATATATATATATATATATTATTATATATAATATATATATATATATATATTATATATATATATTATATACTATAATATATATAATATATATAATATATTACATATACTATATATATATATTATACGTATATTATTATATTAGTATATATATATAATTATATATCTATATATTATATATTATACTATAATATATATATATATATATATATAGTATATATATAGATATATATTATACTATAATAACTATAGTTATATATATATATATATATATATTATATATATATATATATATATATATATACTATATATATATTATATATATATATTATATATATAATATATATTAACTTAGGTAGTATATAGAGAACGATGAGAGATGCAGAGAGATGAGATGAGAGAGAGAGAGAGAGATGAAGAGAGGATGAGAGAGAGAGGAGCAGAGAGGAGGCGGACCGCGTCTTTTTAAATGCCTATTTTTTTGCACCAAAAAATACCAATACACAAAAAAAGAAAAAAAAAATTTCGTTTCTTTTGAAAACCATTTCGGCCGGCATTTGAATGGAAGCTAAAAACTCCCTATAAGGAAAGATCTCGATTCAATATCGTTTCCAAATCCACAACAAAAGTTAAACTCGGTTTGGTTAGGAAAAAAAATTATCACTCATTTCCGGCTAATCTCAGACAAACAATTCATTAAGAAATTAAAAAATAATTTTTTTTTACCACGGACCATGATGAATTCATACAGCCCAAATGGCAATCTGGGACCACAACCATTTCTAAAACGATTAATATAAATAATAAAGAATATTTATTAAACTTGAGCTAGAAATTAGATGGGAAGAAGAATTAAGAACCTTTTTAAATTCTGAGCAGATTTCATGCCGATTTCATGAAACTTAACATGGAATACTTAAAAATGATCATGAGACAAGAAAGACAAACGCAAAATAAAACTAAAGAAAGAGTTGAAATAAGTTATGACAAATACCAAGACTCGAACTTTAAAGCATTTCTGTAAGTCATGAAAATAGACGAAACGCCAAAATTTAAAGGACCCAAATTACACACACACACCACACACAAACACACCACCTACACACACAAACACACACCACCACACACCTACACACACACAATACATATATATACTATATATAATATATATTATATATATATATATATATATATATATATATATATATATATATAATATATATATTAATATATAATATATACTATATATATAATAGTATATATAATATATATATTATATAATTATATATATATTAGATGCCTTTCCTCATCGCTATGGTGAGGCCCATAAAACTTGTCTCACCGGTGTCGGTTGCAAAAATGGGAGTGGCGGTGCACACTGCAAAAGATTTAGCTGCAATAAAAAAAAATAAAAACCCCCCCCATTTGACGGGGCGGGCCCGCTCCGCAACCCGGCCACCACACCCCCGGGCGGGGCGGTTACGTTAAACAATAACTGTGTTATGATTTGCATTGACGGTGCGGTGCGGTACGTAAATTGACTGATGGTGTGATTTGCGGTGCGGTAAACTGTGGTACTTAAAAATAAACGAGGTACGATTTTCGTAGCGGTGCGGTGTAGTGTCGTACTTAAAATTAACTGGTGGTGCAAGGTTTCGGTGCGGGTGGCGGGTGCTGTAACTAAAAAAATAATCTGTGGTGCGATTTGCGGTGCGGTGCGGGTGCTGTAACTTAAAAATAACTGGTGTGCGAGGTCAACCCTGTAACGTAACAGGCTGCTGAGGAGTCTGATGGTTTTTTGGTGTTGGTAATGTCTTTGAGTTATGAATTTTATGAATGGAGTACGCGTCAAAAGCTTGCTGAGGTTGGATCAGAGTTGCTATAAAGGGATTTTTTTATATAACTCAGAAGCTCTGAATATATATATATATATATATATGGCAAACTAAAGATTACCCGCATGATATTTCGAAAACTAAGATAGGTAAAGAAAACTGATAACCATATATGGAAATCAGCTATGACATTTGTATGGAGCAAATGAAAAAAATTTTTTACTTTTTTTTTTTTATTTTTTTTTATATTCCAAATATTTCGTAAGAAAACTAATAAGATGTATGGAATCAGCGTAAAAAATTCTTTTAGGGGCTCGAGCCGACGTGGGACAGAGGGGGGGACGTTTTCGATACCCCGTAGGGGAGGGCGGAGGAACCCGCGACACCAAAATACAAGAGGGGTTCCGGAGACCCTCCCGGAGGGGGGGAAATAGTCCACCCCCGTAGTTCCCCGAGGCGAGAGACCCGACTCTTGCATCTTTGCGGTTACCTGGGGTATTCTTTTAGTTAAAAAAAAAAAACTTTTTTCATCATATTTCATACGCTGATTCTAAATATGTTATTAGTTTTCTTGTACATACCTTAAGATTTGCGATATAAAAAAAAAAAATAAAAGAATAAAAAAAAAAATTAAAATTTTTTTTTTCATTTCCCATACAAATTTCATACGCTGATTCCATGTTATCAGTTTTTCTTGTACATATCTATTTTTTGAGATATCATGCGGGTAACTTCTTTAGTTTCACCTATATATATATATATAATATATATATATATATATATATATATATATATATATATATATATATATATATATATATATTTATATATATATATATATATATATATATATATATATATATACAGGGTGTCTCAGCGAATACGTAACAGCTGTGTATCGCGTGAAGTATTGCGTATGTGACAAAATTTTCTAAATAAAACCTGTGTCCTTTAATTAGCTCTACGAGGTGGAACAGTTACAGTTTATTTTTGCGCATGCGCAGTAGTCCAAATGCGCGGAACTATGTTTTTTTTGAATGGAATGGTATATTTTTTATTCCAGATTTGAAATGTACGTACGAAATTATACATTAATTACTGAAGACACTTTTACCTACAGTGTATACCTTACACGCTATCCACGTTCAAAACATTGAATCGCTACTGGTGTATACGACACACATACTTATATTAACGCACATACCGTATGGTAATGAAGGAACTTACGAACCAAGTAACCTTTCGGACTGTACGTTGAAGTAAATTTGGGTGTTTAGAACAATCGTGAAACACATAGATACTGTAACGTTGGTATAGTGAACGACATGCCTCGCGATGTGTACTCAGACGACGAAAAACGAGCCATGGTCGAATTGTACATTGCAAATGGATGGAATTCACGGGTAGCCGCAAGTCTCTATGAGCAACGCTATCCTGATCGCCGTCACCCGTCGCACGTAACAATTTATAGGATCTACAGACGATTTGCCGTTACAGGATTCGGTACAGAATCGTGTGCGTACATTTGACGTGGAGTTAGAGGTTCTCTTATACACCCATGAAAATCCCTGTTCATCGTTACGGCAGGCTAGCAGGGTCCTTGGGATTTCCAAAGAGACTGTACGTAGAATTCGTATGACGTATAACATGACCCCGTACAGGGCGCACATCGTGCACGGATTGCGTCCTGGAGACGCTGAGAGGAGATTAGGCTTCCTAGCTTTGATGGAAACCCTTCTTGATGAGGATGTACGCCTCCTTCAGAACATCCTGTGGACAGATGAGGCTTGCTTTACCTCAAATGGAATAATAAACCGTTGGAATTGGCGGCACTGGGCAGAGGAAAATCCCCATATCACTTTCAGTGCCCGCCACCAGAATATTTTCACCGTCAATGTGTGGTGTGGGGTCCTTCACAGTCAACTTATTGGACCTTATTTTTACAATGAGCACCTCACAGGCAAACGCTTTCTCCATTTCTTGCGATATATCCTCCCAGAATTACTGGCAGATGTGCCACTTCAGACACGGCGCAACATGTACATTCAACTAGATGGGTGTCCTGCACACAGTGCAAGGGGTGTGACGACCTACCTCAACCGTGTGTCTCCAGGGAAATGGATCGGGAGATATGGACCTGTGCCGTGGCCACCCCGCTCACCCGACCTCACCCCTCTCGACTATTACCTGTGGGGTTACCTAAAATCTGTGGTTTATGCAGGCTACACTACCCCAGTAACCTCGGTGGACGATCTGAAGCATCGTATTCGAAACGCATGTCGGGAATTACGGCCGATATCCATCGGTTTGGCAACGACAGAACATTGGATGAAGAGGGCAAGCGCATGTATCCGTGCAGGTGGTGGGCACTTTGAGCAGCATCTTTGAAAGTGTACGTCCGCAGACGTTGACGGCCTGCTACATACCTTCTTAATTCGATCCTATCAATATGGATGAAACCTGAGCCCCCCTGGTTTTTCTCTTACCTATATATGTCGTGTCATCATTAAAGATTCAATGTTTGGAACGTGGATAGCGGTGTACGGTATAACTGTAGGTAAACAGTGTGTTAAGTAATTATGTATAATTTCATACGTAATTTCAATCGGGAATAATAAAAATATACCATTCCATTACAAAAAAAACATGTTCGCGCATTTTAGACTACTGCGGCATGCCGCAAAAATAAAACTGTAACTGTTCCACATCGGTGAGCCTAACTTAAAGGACACGGTTTTATTTTAAATTTTGTCACATTACGCAAATACTTCCGGATTACAGCTGTTACGTAATTGCTGGACACCTGTATATATATATATATATATAATATATATTATATTATATATAATATATATAAGTATATATATTCATATATATATATTATATATTATATATATAATATATATATATATATATATAGTATATATAAAATATATATATATATATAATATATATTATACTATAATTATACTATATATATATATATATATAGGCACGTAAATCTAGGATGTGTTTTTTTAAATATCATTGAAAAGCTATAAAGCTTAGGTTAGGTTAGGTTACGTTAATTTAGGTTAGGGTTAGGTTAGGTTAAGTTTATGTTAACTTTATAATCTGCATTATCACCTTAAAAATTAATCAGTTTTTTTTATCTTTTTCGCGATCATAAATTTACGCCTTTCATTTATTATCACTATATATTATATATAATATATATATATATTATATATATTATTATAATATATATATTTATTATATATATTATATTATATATATATATATTATATATATATTATATATATATACATACTGTTATATTATATTTATATATATATATATCTATTATATATATATATATATATATATAATATATATATATATTATATATATATATATATATATATATATATATAATATATATTTATTATAAATGATATACCATACATAACGTATAAAGATATATATATAATTCCTTGTTATGAAAATAACCTATTATGTTTTTACATCAGAATAAGAATTATTTGAAAATTGCTATTAAGCTGAAATGTCTTTTGTATGGTTTCCGGGATAGGTGACATATTTCCTTGGAGGCAAAAAGGGCATTGGGTTGCAAAAAACGAGACGGGACTTGGGGTAATTTTCTGTTTATTCATAAAGAGTCTAGGTTATTAAAAAAAAAAATAATTGCATAAACATTTTGAGTTTTCATTTTCTTTAGTAACTGAACAATAGTACAAAAAATTTAGATTATGGAGAAGGAGTCTGAAGTACACGATGGTACATGAATTTTTCACGGATGAAGTTATTCATGCAGAAAACATTTGGTCTTTCAACATTTTCAACATCTTTAATCATAAACTCTCCTTGGAGAGACATCTGTCTTCGATTATAACCTTTTCTCACCCAAGATAACAATTTTGTCTTATATATAAAACTCTGACAGCCATTCATTTTGTCTACAATTATAAACTCTCAGACGAGATGCAATTTTGTCTACATCATAAAACTTCACATCAAGGTAATAATTTGTCTTACATTATAAAACTCTCACACAAATGCAATTTGTCTTACATCATAAAACCTCTCACATCAAGATACAATTTTGTTACATCATAAAACCTCTCACACCAAGATGCAATTTTGTCTTACATCAGTAAAACCTCTCACACCAAGAACAATTTTGGTCTTACATCATAAAACGTCTCAATCAAGGTACAATTTTGTTCTTTCTCTACAAACTCTCAACAGATCAAGATTTTTGTCTTACTCATACAACTGTCACTACCTTAGCTTTGTCTTCATTTAATGCCTCTTAGCCAGATGCAAGTTTTGTCTTACATCATAAAACCTCTCACACCAAGATACAATTTTGTCTTACATCATAAAACCTCTCACACCAAGATGCAATTTTGTCTTACATCATAAAACCTCTCACACCAAGATATAATTTTGCCTTACATCATAAAACGTCTCACACAAGGTACAATTTTGTCTTACATCATAAAACCTCTCACACCAAGATATTTTGTCTTACATCATAAAACCTCTCACACCAAGATATAATTTTGCCTTACATCATAAATCCTCTAACATCAAGATACTTTATCATAAAACTTCTCACACTCCAAGATACAATTTTGTCTCATCATAACATCTCACACAAGATATAATTTTTGCCTACATCTAAACTCTACACAAGGTTACAATTTTGTCTTACTCATAAAACCTATCACACCAAATACAATTTTGGGTCTCTACATCATACAACCTCTCCACCAGATAATAATTTTGCTTTAACGAATATAAAACTCTCACTCCAAGATGCATTTTGGTCTTACATCATAAAACCTCTCACACCAAGATATAATTTTGCCTTACATCATAAAACCTCTCACAC
>JABUQX010054909.1:35000-42500 GCA_015478945.1 Trachelipus rathkii
TGGATATGATTAACTTGAAACTTAATTTTTAGGGGGCTTCGAGTCGATGGGGGAAGTAGGGGGGGGACGAAGTCCCCCTCGTCATCCCCCGGGGACCCGACTCCTGATATGTATGCGGTCTACTCTAAGGGTATTCGTTAGTTTTAAATTAAAAACGACTTTACATATAATAAGCTTTGTACGCTGATTCCAAATATGTAATTAGTTTTTTCTGCGTAAGTCTAATACTTTTCGTGATAACTCTCCTGGCCCTTTTATAGGAATTATGGCTTATATCTATATTATTATTATTATATATATATATTATATATATATATTAGTATTATATATATATATATATAAATACAATAATATAATAAAATAAAATGAATAATAATAATAATAATTAATATAATAATATATAAAATATAATAACTAATAATAATATATAATGATAAAAATTAGTTAGTTTACATAGATTTAAATAAATAATTATGATTTGCTGTGAAGCTTTTTATTGCAAAAAAAGTTTTCTTTTCACTTTTATCCAAATAAATTGTGTTGTTAGGCTATTAGATATCATTAGTAGCGGTTTAAGCATGGCTTTGTCCTAGGCTTTGTGGTTTTTAGTGCTGCCGAAAATTAAATTTGACAACGGTGTTTCATAGGTATAAACAAGATGATTTTTCTAAAAATCGATTTTTTTAAGAATCTGTTAAACTCACTATTACCGGAAATTTTGTTATTTATGTGCATAATAACCATTATCATATTGAATGTTGTCGTTGTATCATATAACTATGTATCATGCAAGATATTAATTTCAAAACTATAAAAGTGAGCATCTGTTTGATATCTTGCTTTTACATAATTATATATATATATAATATATATATATATATATTATATATTAATATATATTATATATATATATAAGAAATGCAAATAAATATATATTTTTTATATAGTGAAGCATTAAGAATTGAATTTGGTTATTTAAAATATATATAATATATATATATATACTATATATATGTATATATACTGTATATATATATAATTTATATATATATATATATATATTTTATACTATATATTTATATATATTATATTATATATATATTGGTGAGTGAATTATAGTATTGGTATTTAGTATATGTTTGTTATATATATATATATATATATATATATATATATTATATATATTATTATATATATTTTTACCATCTCCCAGGTAGGGTTTTCGCCCTGTCAGTTGAACCAGCATCTTCTTCCTTCTGGTCCCGAAACTCTTGATTCTAGAGCACTCTAGAAAACTTTCTCGGCGCAATGGTTTCCGATGCTAGTCCTTGAGTTATACACTCAGGTAGGGTTTCACCTTTTGTCGGAACTACGCATTTTTCTTCCATTTTTCCCAGTAGCTCTCCAAATTTAAAGTCGGTATTTTCTTATGCGCATAATATTCCATTGTGTCAGGAGATTCTACAAGCATTAAGAAAAGTAAGGGCCAAAGTTGCTTAGCCCTGTACGCCTTATATTATATATATATATATTATATATACTATATATATATTATATAATATATATATAATATATATATATATAATATATATATATTATATATATATATATGATATATATATATTATATATTATTATTATTATTTATTATGGAAGGGGTTCCCTGCCCTTAATAGCCAAGCGAAGAGATCTCTCTTCATATGATCCGATGTGTCGCTATATCCAAACTCCTCTCTCTCGATAACACCTATTCCTCAAACGAACAGGACATTATATATTAATTATTTTATTATTAATTATTATTATTATTATTAATTATTTATTATTCATGTATTATTATTATTCTTATTATTATAAGTCAGATTGTAACATTAACTCACTTCGTTTTCAAATGGTTGTCCGAAAAGTAAAATACGTATTAATGCTTTCATTTTAAATAATAAGTAAATTATATATATATATAATACACATAATTAAATTTATATATATATATATATTTATATATATATATATATATATTATATATATATATATATATATACGATATATATATATATATTATTATAATATATAATATATATATATATATATTATATATAATTAATTTTAAAATGCTCCCAAACTCATACCCAACCACAATACTAATGGATAATTTAAATTGCGTAGATTAGCTTCTTATGTTTTGTCGCGATATCTCTGACTGGGGCGGGATTTTCGTTAAATGGTATGAATATTGTATCTTATTGAATACAGTTTATTACTTTTGCGCTTCTTGTTGAGTCAGTGTGCCTGACTGGCGTTTCGTTGGAGTGAATTTATAATTGGATTTAATTAGTTATATTCCTTGACTTTTTTTGTTAATGTGCAGTCCATCTATGTTGTGCTAGTTTTGAGATGTTTTATATTTTTTGGTTGCCCCAACCCCTCCCTAAATTCTGCGAACTCCCACCGCAGCATTAAGGAAAGACTGTTGAATTGTCCAAATTTTATGCCGAGTCCAAGTTTCGAGTCAGATTTTTTACGCCGAGTCTCAGTTCGGATCAAGTACCAAGTCCAAAGTTTATTGTAATAATAAATATATAAATAATTTATACGAATATTTTTAAAGCATATAGCTTAAATATAAATACAGCATAATAATAATAATTAATAATATAAAAGAATTATAAAGAATATTTAATAATTATAAGAATATCATATAAAAATAATACATAATAAAATAAAGTAATAAAAATAATAATAATAATAATAATAATAATAATAATAATAATAATAATAATAATAATAATAATAATAATAATAATAATAATAATAATAATAATAATAATAATAATAATAATTTTTCAAGCACAGCGAAATGCTGTATGTAAAATATCGTTTAATTGGAAAAACAAAATTAATAAAGAAACAATAATACAGCATGTAGTTTACTACAAAATGAAACAAAATTAGTTTTTCTACATAATCTTTCGATTAACAAATATAGAAAAATCAGGTAAAACTAGATCAAACTAAACCAGAAGATTGTTGAAATGGAATGTAGGGATCCTTCAAGGTAGCATCCTAAGTCCTTTTTTTCTAAAATGATATACGATCTTTTTTTATGGTATGACCTCCACTAATACAATATTTTATTGTCCTATACAGTTGATTGTATGTGCACATTGGGTTTCTGATCCAAATGTTCAGATTTCTGGTAAAACAAATCAGGAAGTTTTATATTCACTAGTGAAATGATCAGAGAGGCCTATGGATTAAACTTTTGAGTTAAAAACTTATTATGTTATATTCCTATCTACACTAATAAAAAAAAATGAAGATGCCTTTAAATGTACCCCAACCCCTCGTGTACATGCCATAAAAAAAGATTCAAATTCAGTCTCTCAAATAAGTCTTGTATTACATTTTGGCTAATAGTTATCTTGAAATTGGAAATGTTTAAAAGGTAAAACTAAGAATTAAACCCATGCAGGGTACCCTTAAAATATTTCGGAAATAATAATTGAGAATCAGATAGAGGAATTGCATTGCATCTTAATAAAAATATTGATGGTCAACGAATAGATGTGACCTTTCTCGTTTTACAAGACATAGAGTTCGGAGCGGTGTTAAAGCTCTCGGTTGTAAAGAGCAGTTTATTAGAAGCTGAAATTTTCAATGTTATTGACAGAAAAGAAAATATACTAATATAACTATATACGGCGCGTTCAAGATTCTCAAAATATCATCATCCAATGACATTATTTTATCAAAATTTATATATCTATGATTTTTTTTCTTACATTCAATGACTTATCTATCTCGCTATCTGTATAGATAGGTTTGAAAATATATTTAAGAAGACCTAACTTCGTCTCGTCTCCATAGTTATTTCCCCTCCCCCAACTTATAATTACAACAGGAATTTTATTTTGATTACAGTTTAAAAGACACGTCTAAAATGAAATGTATTGATTACTAAACTGATTGTTAAACATATAATTTATTTTGATTCCAGGACATGTGGAAATAACGCTGCATAATGCAGATGTTGCAGCTATGCATTCTTCTTTTAAGCATACCTGTTACTTCAAAGTATTCAACATTAAATTTAATATATATTAATAAGTTTGTAATTAATCGGAAGACCTCTGAATCTCCGTTAAGGTCTTTAATCATCCTTAGCTCAGATTCCTGATTCAAGATTCGTCTAGTATGTATGTATGAACGTTGTAGACAGGGCCGGATTTACCTATAAGCTAAAAAAGCTATAGCTTAGGGCCCCGAGGTATAGGGGGGGCCCAAAAACTTAGATACGAAACGATAAAATAAAAGAAAAATATTATAATAAGTTAATATACCCCTAATATATATAACTGTATATATATTATAATATATATATATATTATATATTATATATATTATATATATATATATATATATATATTATATATTATATATAATATATATATACTCGTATATAATATATATATATATATATATATATATACTAGTATATATATATATATATATATAATATATATATATATATATATATATATATATATATATATATATATATATATATATATATATATATTATTCTTTTTTTACAGATATTTCCCTTGCTTTTGCTACTATAATATAATTATAAATTTTTTTATACGGTTCCTGAAATGTCATTTAGAATTTATAAAAGTGGAGCTCAAAAAAGAAAGGAGAATCAGAAGGCTGAAGATACGCTTAACAAAATTAGATAGCTTCTTTACAAAAACAGATACGGGACATGAGTCGCCTGATTCTGGTGAACCCATCGCCAGTATCACAACGGGTCCCTCATGTGATACTGATATCCGTCTCATTTCTGATACAGAACCTGGTACATTTAGTTCTATAGAATCTGCTTCAATGATTGAATCAAGAAGAATTCAGATTGACCGACAAGAGAGTACAGTAGTTTACGAACAAAGGAAGATCCATACCTCAAAAATACAAACAGAATTGATGTTGGGCTATGGAATGATTTTTAGTAGCAAGATGAACCTTTTATCGGGTCGTGAGCTGTATTATGTATAAGTTATGTAGGGTGTCGGTTCTTAGTTAGTTTTGTCATCTATATCGGCTAGGGTATTGTTGGTTGGTGTTCGATGTTTGTAATGGAAGATCAGTAGTTAGTGTGTTATGTGGTGTCAACCGATTGTTAGAGCTATGTATGTGTCTTTATATGTTAGAGTTTCTGTTTTCTTGATCCAATACGGGCTATACAGTGGAAGAAGATACTGCAGGGTGAGCAAGTTGGGTTGATGTTAATATTTTCACTCAGAAAACTGTCGTGTATACTGGTTTGTTGTGTGCAACTCATTTTTCAAATTGTCTCGTAGTAATGCATTATTTTCATGTGCAGATGGATTTTACTGATGATGTGTGTTGCTAACACCTTTTTGAATGTTTATCAAGAATCATGAAAATTCTGAAGACCAATATGAACGTCGGGTTCAGTAGTCGATTGATCTTCGGAATAAAAACGTGCTCAAAATTGGGACTGTCACTATGATAGATGTCAGTAGATACAGGTAATATAAGGCGTCAGTAACTGTTGTGAAACACGTTCTTGAATCGTAGTTGGGGCGTCCATAGTTAGCTCTGGCAGAGCTTGGTTTACCTTCAGAGGAATAGATGAATATATTTGGGTTGGTTCTTCTGCTCCACAATAAGCAATTACCTGTTGTGATTGTGATCTGTGGAGAGCTTGTTGCATATATTTTATCTTTTCTGGCAATATGTCAGATGTGATAAAAGAATTTGGGAAATTATTGGATATGATTCAGGTGTTTACATTCCCTATTCTTTCTAAATTTTATGCTTTCAAAAGTTGAATGGCATTAAAGGCGATATGATCCTTAGCTTATGAAAAATTTAAAAAAACAGTTGAGGATACTCCGAATTATTGATTGTGATTCCACAAAAGACATTAACCATGTAGATCAGCTCACTGTTATTGTAAGGTATGTCGCACAGGATAATGTGCTCCCTATTGAACGTTTTCTAACCTGCCTAAAGATGAGTAGCCATACTGGGAAAAGTATGGCTAAGATGGTGGGCTGAGGTTACCTTATTTCAAAGTTGAATTGTGAAATTTAGATTTTTATTGTATTGTTTGTCTGATGACCATGTCTATTGAACTGATATGCTGTCCTTAAATTGTGATAGAGGGAGGACATGAATATATAGTTATGGTATTTGTGTCAAGAATATGGGAGTAATAAATGTAATAGTTATGCTTATAGAGTTTTATATTTCGCATGTGCAGGTCATGTCGTTGAGATCTTGTGTGGTAAGCATGGCAGTTAACTGCTGTTAGTGCCGGTAAACTTTTTTTGGAATATTGGTTGCAAGAAATATATGAATTTTCTTTGTTCTTGTTGCTCTTTCCTTACACAAGAGATTGGGTTCTTGTGCTGGGTGTCTATTTCTTGCAAGTAGAATTCTAAGAGTTTCTCAAAGTCTTTGTTCAGAGACTAGATGGGAAGCTCATTGAGGGTTCACAAGTTGCAAATACTTACAGTTACGTACGAATATTTTTCTGCATTGTCTTCATGTTATATTGATGCGACATTTGAGAAGTAGTGTGGTGAAGCAAGAATTCAATGCCGAAAAACATTTTTAAATAAAAGTGTGAGGAACTAGAAATTTGATTGAATTTATATTGTGGGGGTTTGAGTTTGCTGGATTTGAAGTTGGTTCACAAGTTGTCTTAGTCAGTTTTTTCGGTTACTTGCAAGACCCAATAATTAGCCTAGATGTAGTATGGTAAAATTATATAACTTCACGGTTTTCGGTGAGTGTTTTTTGTGGTATAATGGGTTCCAGAAATCTATTTGATTATTTTTTTGAAAATGACATAGCTAAATGGTAGCAAATTGCCTTGATTGTTTGTGTGATGTGAGTGATATGGAATTAAGTGCATGTGTTGTCTATTAAAGTGAGGTCGTTGTTAGGTTATTGCGTGAAGTTGATGAGTGTGGCTTTTATTGGTAGTTGATCGTTACCCCGAAGTAGGATCAGAGTTTGATAGTATTAATATTAGTGTTGATTAGCCGTAGGGAGTATTTGATTGAGATATTTCAAAGGTTGTGGGTCTCGATCATATGGATGAGGTCTATGCTTAGTAGTATGGGGGTTGTGTCGAGATGATGCTTGTTTGTTTGTGCAAATTAGATTTTAACTTTTTACAAAATTTTTTTTGAGTAGGTTGCTGTTATGAGCATGTGAATGAAGAGATCGAGAGAGGTAGGTGTGAGAGTGGCCTTGGTGTTTTAGAAGGGTCAATGTGATTCATTATTTTTTTTCTCTTGTAAGATGGTGGACTACTTTTTTGTCTTGTTTGATTGTGGTATCTTTCTGTAGAGCTACTTTTCATAATATATGGTTGGTGGTGTTTATTATAGTGTTTGTGGTTGTTTGGTGTGTGTGTTCTCTCGAGGTGTATCAGAGAGAGGCTTTATGTAATGCATGTGGAGTA
>JABUQX010054909.1:45000-48750 GCA_015478945.1 Trachelipus rathkii
GAGAAGAGAGAGAGAGAGAGAGAGCAGAGAAGAGATGAGAGAGAGAGAGAGCACGAGTAGTAAAAAGTTACTGGAAGTCCGCAACTGAATATATAATATATTATATATATATGTATATAATATATATATATATATATATATATATATATATATATATTTATATATATATATATATATATATATATATATATATATATATGAAGAAACACATGACTGGAGTCTTCAAGAAGGCATTAAGGAGCACCATCGCCAAGCCACAGGCGCTCTGGAACAAGCAAGGTAAGTCATAAGTTGTTTGACCCGATTAGCTACGAGTACAAAAAAATGGATAACAATGATGTAAAATAAAACTATTTTTTTCAAGAACGAGTACTGCGTTTTCAGACAGCCTGTACAAAGCGATCAATAGGCGACTTACTGTTCTCACCATAACAAGGTGGAACAGCCTTTATGACAGCCTGGTGGTTCTTAACAAAGTACTGGTTGAGAAGAAAGAACTGAACAGATGCATGATCCAACAGAGAAATCTTCCAGTGTTTGTTCAGACAGACATTGACATTATGTCAGAATATGCTAGGGTAAATAAACTAAATATTAGCGAGACGTTATTTCAATTCTTTATTTCTTTTTACTTTATAGCTAATGCGGAGTAATGCTTCCATTTTAAAACTAGCTAAATAATATTTCTTTTTTAATTATCAGGTCATGGCACCAGTCGCCGTTGCACTGGATCAAATCCAAGGGGATAAAGCAGTGATATCTGGGCTGCGTGATCCCCACCTTCATTGTGACCAAAAAAAATGCTGATTGACTTGAAGACCAATGACAATCTCCAGTTCTGCGACCCTCTGGTCAATAGCCTCCTTGACGCCATAGACAAGGGGTTTTCTCGCAGCACCTTTGAAGGATGAAGAGTACCTTCTGGCCACTGCCTTCTACCCCAAGTTTTGCCTGATGTGGATAAGGGCTTTTGAAGAAACAATGGCCAGAGAGGCAGAGGTCAGGGCCCTTATGGAGAAGAAGGTGGAAGGTTATTGTTGGCGTACCGAAGCTACGAGAACGACCAACAGTACCAACAGCAGCGAGGGAGAGGACATAGAAGAGAAGGACTACTACTCAAGCATCTGTGATGCTGATGATTAACACTGAACTAACTCAAGGTCAACGTCATCAAAGATCAATCAAGAGTAAAGCTGCTCTCATTCTAAATAAGTGGTTGCCGGCGAAACCGACAGACAGCCTGTCAGACCTAGCTTTTAACAATGAGAAGGTACTCATTGATCTCTTTATAAGGTACAATGCTGCAATGCCGTCTAGCGCTGCGGTGTAGCGATTGTTCTCCCTTGGCAAAGATATCTACAGAGCCAAGAGGAATTCTCTGTCAGATGAAAACTTTAATATGCTCATGTTTATGAAAGGGAACATACAAATACTGCAGAAGGCCAGAACCTAGTATTTATATTTTTATATTGATAAGTTGTAATTAACTAATTCTTTGATTTCATTTGAAATCCTTTATTAACCTTTATCTTTGGCTTTTTACATACATTATAGAATCTATAACATTAGAGCATAAATTAGAAAATAAAATTTTATTATAAAAAACACTGAGAAGCAAAGAGAAAAAAAATAAATTTATTTAAAAAGATATCCAAAGTTTTACAAGTTATATAAAGCAAGTAGCAACATTCTCATATTTTCTGGGTACGTGTTAGTAAAGAAAACTGAAAATTTTATATTACAATCTATAAAATAGGTGAAAAGATGTAATAAATTTATTTTTAACATTTTCTTAAAACCCAAAGTCGTGTTTTTTTAACATTTTATTTATAAAATGAAACAAGCCTTTGGCTTGTTCCTAACGGAGCAAGACTTGTCCCTGAGCACGTGCTACGCACGCGCAGAGGGCTCGCTTCGCTCGCCTGAGGAAACCAAGCCTAAAAATCTCATGATGACAAAATTGTAGTGAAAACCGTTACGTTTTTCGTGCTGTTTATTTTTAATAGGATATAGATACATGAAAATTTGGATTTATCGATTTATCGGTTATAACGCCTTATCATTAAGAATATAGGAAATCAAAATGTGGTTTTTTTTATCGATTTTATCTGTTATCGCGATAAAATTTTCGTTATCGTGCCCACCTATGTATATATATATATATATAATATATATATATATATATATTATATATATATATTTATATATATATATATATTATATATATATATATATATATATATATATATATATATAATATATATATATATATTATATATATATATATATAATATATATATATATATATATATATATATATTATATATATATATATATATATATAATACTATTATGAAATCTGAGAGTACCTAACCAAACTTTTACATAACCTAAGACTTAAAAGCCGTACAGTTACGACCTATCATAGACGGAATCGTCCGTTGCCGTAGAGCCTAGACCTACCTAGAATTGGATGTCATTGCCGTAAACCTAAATCTAGATAGTTTGTCTTTAAGTAAAAAATTAATAATAATTTAACGCTTTAATAAATAATTCACCTCACCGACCTAATGGATAATTCCTTGCTATAGCTTCACAGGAAATGTTCAAATCTCTCATCTTATTAGGATAGGTTACTAGGTTACTACCCTGGAAACTGTTTCGTTATTTCACTTTGTTTCTTACAGTTTTCAACAAACCTTTAATTAATTTTTACGAAAATGTTTCCAACAATGGTAAAACTGTAAAATATTTTCCACATTTCAAATTTTCAACGAATAAAATCTTTTTAATTCAATATGTTCACAAAAAAGGGAAGACAAAATATGTCAACCACACGGTTGAGGATCTAAAAATTTATGCGGGTTCGTATTCATATATATAATTTTATTTTTTTATCGTTCCAATAATGAATACAAGCCACGTTAACCATTCTCCATTATTCCCAAATGGGTTTCATCGATATTTGCAATTATTTCTAACTTCGATTTATCCATATATATATATATATATATATATATATATATAATATATATATATATATAATATTATATATATATATATATATATATATATATATAATATATAATATATATATAATATTACTATATATATATAATATTATATATTATTATAATATATATATATATTATATATATATATAGTATATAATATATATATATATTATGATTTCGCCAGCCACAATAAAAAAGTATAGATGTAAAGTTGGTATGCGTATTCTATTATAATGCAGCAAGAACTGCCATTCACGCCTTTTTTTTTCTTATTTAAATTTCCAAATTTTAATTTATTTTTAATTTATCTTTATTTCCTGAAATTTAAAAAGTATAAAATATTAAATTTCAATGGAATAGAAAACCATTTTTAAATATAAAGAATTTAATGTAATGAAATTATTTTCCTAATAGTCGTAATATCAGTGTTACTAGTAATATGTTTCAAAATTGAAATTATGTATGAAAATAAATTAACACTATTGTTTGACAAGTACGTTCACATGTTTTGTGTAGAGCTCCCTGTATCTTTGTCTTATAGATTTTTTTTTTTTTTTTAGAAGAGCCACAATCCATATCTAAAAACTAACAACAGCTACCGGGAAAAATACATTGCTGGAAATGCTGGTAAAATTTAGTGCGAAAAATGTATTAAAAAAAAAAAAAAAAAAAAAAAAACATCTCAAAACTACAATAGCTACAGGGAAAAGGAAACATTTTTGGAATCCTGTAGAAT
>JABUQX010054911.1:0-10000 GCA_015478945.1 Trachelipus rathkii
AAGTTTTTAAAAATTAAGCAGCTACAAGATGTGGTCAGAGTTACGATAGGAGGGAAAATTGGTGTAATTTATATGAGAAGGATAGTGGTGAAAACATAAATGCAAGCGTGTTCAAAGAATTGGTTAGGAACGATCTGGTATGTGTGTAGGTTCTCTAATTAGTTCCAGATCTTTGAGAATACTGAATGTTTTGGCCTCCTCTCTCTCTCATCAATAGAGAGAGCCCACCACTCAGTGGAAGTGAACGGTTGAATATCACCTAAATAGTGATCTCAGCATTTTGAGGGAAGAGTAACAGTCCTCGATGAGAAGTAGTAAGATATTCAACAAAGGCGTGAAAATCTGTTCCATTAATGGAGCAGTAGCAGAAACACAGATAATGGTAGTAGTAGGGGAGAAAAATTTAAGCCATCAGAACATCGAAATTAGAGATTCAAGAATTCTGCAAGACGTGTTACATGGAGTGTTAATGTTTATATAGCACAGACTACACCAATTTAGTCTGAAATCTATAGAAAGGTATAGTTGGGAAGATATTAAGTTTTATTTGAAGAAAGAATCCCTGCTTAGCTGGTCTCAACAGTAATAAACCGTTAGGCTAGAGAGTTTAGCGAGGTTGATATTCGCACACGATTCAATGGTTTGCTTTGAGGCCACGAACGTTAGCAAAGGTCAATAGAAGAACCCAGCTTGCGCCACCCCTACAATCTCTCTGTCCCAGCGTCATGTTCAAACAGACAGCCTCACAAACAAAACAACAGATCACACAACGACCATGTGTGGACTATTGGGGTTGGTTGCGGTTTACAATAATGTTTCGTATACAGGAGCACTACGATGTAGCAGGTAGGCATTATGTTATGTGGTGGCTCTAAAGAACCCTCGTGAATTAACGCCCAGGTGCACAGCAAATCACCAGCACACAACAGGAACAACAGCACACACACCAATCACACTCAGAATATACGTACAAAAGATAACTAATATTAATTTAAAACTTTAGAAAAGGCTAAATTTAGCTGCAATTAAATGAATAAATTAAATACGTAAAAAAAACTTAAAAGTTAAAAAGGGTAATACAGCTAAAAAAAACTTATCTTAAGATTTCGGCATGTTCGAAAGATTAGGTTATGTTTCATTCCATCTAAGTCTTCTTAAAAAGCGCTAATTCGTGAGTAATTTATAAATAATTAAACCTCTAGAAAATGACATTAAATACTGATCACTTAAGCAAATTTGTAAAACGACACGTTAATAACAAAATTAAAAACAAAACACAAACACATCGTGCATCAGAGCAAACGATAGCAATGGCACACAAACACCACGATACTATCTAATATATATATTATATATATAATTATATATATATATAATTTAAATACTATAAATATATTATATATTTATATTTATAATATATATACTATATTAATTTATATAATATACTTGGGCACACTCAAATATAGGCTGTGTTGGCAGTGCCTCTCTTATTTTTAAGAACAAAATAATTTAAAAGAAAAAATCAACGAATATAAAAAATGTTGGTAAACATTTACAATTTCAGGCGCATAATTTTTTAGAGTTCATTTCGATATTGATGGTTCGATTAAAATCGAAAATCGATACTTTGTTATATCGATAAATATTTAATATTTGTAATATATATATATATATATATACTATTATTATATATATATATATATTATATATATATTTATAGTATTATATATATATATATATAATAATATATATATATATATAATATATACTATATATTATATATATAATATATAATTATATTATATAATATATATTATATATATATATATACTATATATATATTATATATATTAATATATATATATATATATAAGTCATATATATATATATTTCAGCGGCGACTCCAGGTAGGCAGGGTAGGTAGCTCCTACCAATATTTTTTATCTTTTTAATAAAAATAATGTTAAATGTTAAAGAGTAAAATAAATTATTATAACGTTCATACTGAAAGTGTAAATGAAACTGATTTTATAAAAATAAAATTAAAAGATAACCCAACTACTTTAGTAATATCAATTATAATAATTAAATTCATTTGGAAATTTTCCTTCCTACTCTGTTCCTAAGAGTAAATCTCAAAGCATTGGGCGTACGGGTAGATCTTCATATTTCATATAAATATATAGGAAAAAGCCAAACGTCATACCTTGCTGTTGAGTGAAAAAATATCGCAATTTTTCTCGTGAGTACGAAACTTTCGTTCAACCAGTGAAATCGTACAAAATAATTTGAAAAAAAGATTTGAATCTCTCTCTCTCTCTCTCTCTCCTCTTCTCTCTCTCTTTTTCTCTCTCGTCTCTCTCTCTCTCTCTCATCTCTCTCTCTCTCCTCTCTCTCTCTCTCTCTTCTCTCCTCTCTCTCTCTCCTCTCTCTTCTTCTCTCATCCTCTCTCTCTTCTCTCTCTCTCTCTCTCTCTCTCTCTCTCTCTCCTCCCTCTCTCTCTCTCTCTCCTCTCACTCTCTCTCTCTCTCTCTCTCGTTCATCTTCGTCTCTCTCTCTCTCTCTCTCTCTCTCTCTCTCTCGTCTCTTCCTCTCTCTCTCCTCTTCTCTCTCTCTTCTCTCTCCTCTCTTCTCTCTCTCTCTCTCTCCCTCTCTCTTCCTCTCTCTCTTCTCCTCTCACTCTCTCTCTTCTTCTCCTTCTCTCCTCTCTCTCTCTCTCTCATTCTCTCTCTCTTCTCTCTCTCTCTCTCCTCTCTCTTTATCTCTCTCTCTCTTCTCCCTCACCTCTTCTCTCTTTCTCTCTCCATCTCTCTCTCCTTCTCTCTCTTCTCTCTCTCTCTTCTCTCTCTCTCTGTCTCTCTCTCTTTCTCTCTCTCTCTCCTCTCTCTCTCTCTCTCGTCTCTCTTCTCTCTCTCTTCTTCTCTCTATCGTCTCTCTCTCTCTCTCTCTACTCTCCTCTCTCTCTCTCTCTCCTCTCTCTCTCATCTCTCTCTCTCTCTTCTTCTTTCTCCTCTCTCGTCTCTCTCTCTCTCTCCTCTCTCTCTCTCTCCTCTCTCTCTCCTTTTTCTATTCTCTCTCTCTCCCTTCTCCTCTCTCTCCTCTTCTTCTTCTCCTCTCTTCTCCTTTCTTTCTCTCTCTCTCCCTCTCCTCTCTTCTCGTCTCTCCCTCCCTCTCCTCGCCCCTTCTCCCCTCTACTCTTCTCTCACTCTCTCCTCCTCTCTCTTTCTCTCTCTCTCTCTCTCTCTCGTCTCTCTCTCTTCTCTCTCTCCTTCTCTCTCTCTCTCTCTCTCCTCTTCTCACTCTCTTCTCTCTCTTCCTCTCCTTCTTCTCTCTCCTCTCTCTCTCTCCCTCTCTCTCCTCTCTCTCTCCTCTCTTTCTCTCTCTCTCTTTCTCTCTCTCTCTCTCTTCTCTCTCCTCTCTCTCTCTCTCTCTCTCTCTCTCTCTCTCTCTCTTCTCATTCTCTTCCCTCTCTCTTTCTCTTTCTATCTATCTATCTATCTATCTATCTATGTACGATATTTTCATTTATGGTGGCAGAGTGAAAATAAATGTTTACCATATAAATATTAATTTGCTGTGTTAAGTTTTGGAATAGAGGCAGTGAAGGTGTGCTTTATTGAATTTTAAATATTATATTTAACATTTTTATTAATTAATGTGTTGTTTAACCCTTTATATCATTAAATAATTAAATATTTTAAAAATTTCCTGGGTAGGCCTAATGTCAGGCTTTGGAGTCAGTTCTTGATGCATATTATACAACGATAAATAAATGAATAGCAAGCTTATTTTCCAAAAGGGTGAAAATTTAAATTTTTCCTTCAATATAAATAAGGGCCGCTATTGCAGTTAAAGAGTTTTCGTGTTATATAATATATAATATATATATATATATAGTATATATATATTATATATATATATATATATATATATATATATATATGATAAATATATATATATAGGTATATAAAATTTGCCTACCCAAAGTGGTAAGCTATCTTCAAAAGGTCACGCGATCGAGCCGAACTGATTTATTATATATATTAATATATATATATATATATATATATATATATTTATACTATTATATATATAATATATATATTATATATATTATATATGATAAATATATAATTTACAAGGATATGAGTATTATGTAATATTATATATATTATTATATATATATATATTATTAATATATATATATATATATATATATAAATATATTTATATATATATTATAGTATACATAAGGTTGTAAGTCCACAAAGGGAAAACAGGGAAAAAATACAGGGAAACACAGGGAAAATGAAAAAGTGTGCAGTGGAAAACAGGGAAAACAAGGGAAAATAAAAAAATTATCCAATCCAATTTAAATATTATGCAGAGCATCTTTTTGCTTAACCCTAAGGACAGTATAGTGAAGGACATTTGACTTCGGAATTATCGTCTTAAAAAGGGAGAATCTTATAGGAAAGCTCAAGTTGGCTCAAGGGATGTAAGAAAAAGGGTGTTTTGTCTTGAAGGGAGGAGGAACCCAGGTAAAGATGGCAACAAGAATATCATTTCATGATTCTCCTCTTCATCCTAGTACCATGTAGAAATTTTTTAAAATTGTTAGTTAAGTCCAATATGGAGTAAAAAATTAAGTTAAAAAATTTTATTATATCGATTTTTCTTAGCCTAAGAATTTTTACTTACTTCTTGAGTTATTGAATCTTTTAATAATATTATTCTTATTAAGATAATTTATTCATCTGCAGTATCAGCGCATTTAACTAATTTCTCTTTTTTTAATTTTTACAGAAAATTGGAATTAAATTTGTTTACTATTTTATTAAATAGAGGCAAAAAACTATTATAAAAAGCAGTTTTTAAAATTTGTAGCATATGGCCTGGACTCCACTCTGCATCCAGAATGGTCAAAATGGCTTCAGAGAATCAAAATCGGAACATTACGCTTTGTGCAATTACTGCAAGAAAGAAATTTTGCCTTTCAATATGGCAAACAAGAGCCATTAAAAGTGTATTCGCAAGTACAAAGAAACACACCCCAGAAGCATCATCACTAAATGCTTAAAATCCAGCTCGCCGGACATGATGAACAATTTTGTTAAAGCCAAAGTAACTGGGTACTGTTCATTAATTCTAAACAGGTTCGCAAGAATAATTCTGCAATCAAGTTCTTGTTCTAGGGAGCCTCAATTGGTTTCTACCTTGGTGTCTCTTTTTAAAGCAAGGCAAAAGATGTCCAAGAAAAGCCTGAAAATAATAATGGTGTTTTGACTGTTAATTCAAGCTCATATTTTCGATTAGAGTTCGATTTTTGTTTCAAAATAACAATTTAGTAAAGTATGTTTTTCCTGATTCCAACTAGCTCAGTCCCTTCTTCGGTTGTAGGCAAAATAAACTTTTTTCCTATTATCTGTATTGGTTAGCTCCTTACTTTATATACTTAATCCACACAAAAAAAAAGGGAATTTTCTATCGATAGTTTCAAACGTAAAGACCCATTGAAACCCCCTCTTGTACTGATGATCTCATCACTTACCGCTAAAAAACTTTAATGGAAAGGATTCTAAAACCGACATTTATTGTTCAGTCGTTACGTACAAAGTTTTTATTATGAGAAATTAACTTTAAAAAGGTAAAAAAAAATATTTAAATAAATGAAAAAATATGGACCTGTATCATACAGCAAAAGGAAGGGATATTATGGAATGTCACCTCCGACAGGTGCAAACTCCAGAATTTGAACTAAAAATCAAACAAAAATAAATTGTATGTTTCTTGAAGTTACAATAATCCACCGAAGTTACCAATAAAATAAAGTTCGACTTGTTTTATTCAATCACAAAAGGCATTAACGATTGTTTGCAACCGAAGGTAATGCTTTCTAATAACTCTGAAAGAATTAATATGTGTGTTGAACAAATTCATCAATGATATCAAATGGGCACGAGTGATAGGTTTCGATGCGGGCTGTATAAATCAAAGCGAGGATTATATTGAACTTTTTGATATTCTAATACCCTATGTCCCTTGAAACTTCTGAAAAAATTTTGTGAAGAAGGAAGATAGACTCGATCAACTTTTCCAGTTGAAATTTTTAAAAATGTAAACGTTCAACAAAGAAAAACAAAAAAACTTGTACCACTGATTCTTTCTTTATTTCATGGGAATACTTCTGTAGAGAGAGGTTTCTCGACAAACAAAACATTGTCCTACAAGAAAATTTTGTGTGAAGAGCTCAGTTGTTGCTAAAAGAGAAGTTATTTTTGAAGAACATAAAACATTCCCGGCTGGGGGTTTTATTATTGTATTATGAACTGAGATATGTCATATGTGCCGCAATGCTTTCTTCAAAGAGTATAAAAAACATATTAAAAAATAAAAGAAAACTTTGCCAAAGAAGCAGAAACTCTGGAAGTGTGCAAAAAAAAAAAAAAAAGGAAATTAGCAGCTGAGATTAAAGAGGCTGAAGAGGTTAAGAGAAAGAAATATTGTCAAAGAGACCAAAAAAACAACTTCATATTTTAGAAGAGAAAATAGCTCTTCTTGATAACAGATAAACTTTTTTTTTTTAAAGATTTAAGTACTTATTTAGGTATTGTTTAGTTCTTAGAATTAAATGAATAATATTAAATTTGTTTTTAGAGCAAAGGCAAAATATTTTTATTTCATTTTTAGAGAGAGAGAAAAAGGGAAAAAAAGTGTGCAAATGTTTTTATATTTTTGTGTACCTTTGTTTTTGTAATTTTTATTTTTTTTTTATTTTGATAAATGAAAAGAAAAGGGAAAATGAAAGCAAAGCAGGGACCCTGGGTAAACATATTTTGGCAAATAATTTAAGAAAATTATTTGAATTGTGTTTAATTAACTTTAGCTATTAAAAATTTTGGAAAGTCTGTTACTAAAATTTTTTTTCAAATGCAAATATAAATTTTCACTTGTAAAGATGTCAAATTGTATGATGATTGTCATTTAACAATTCTGGTGAAAGCTGGCCAAGAAATAATGTTGTTTACTGGGATGGTTTACGGGGTGTGGCTTCTTGGAGGGCTTTCATTTTTTTTTTTTTCCACCTTTCTTAAGGGATTGATAACAAAGAAAAAATGATGTTTTTTTATCATTTATTTTAGTCCAGGGAAAATTTTTGAAGAACAGGGAAAAAACAGGGAAAACACAGGGAATTTGAAAATTTCAAACTTCGGTATAACACCTTTGATTATATATATTTATAATATATATATATTATATATATATGTATATATATATATATATATTTTTATATATAGGTTCATCCCCATTGGACAAGTACCAATGTTATAAATAGGGGAGGGATTTAAGTTTGGTGTGGGGGGATGTAAAGGTGAGCATGAAAGACAAATTCAGCTGGTCATTCGCTGTAGTCCAGTTGGAGGCGAGCACGAAGAAACAAGGATATATTTATATTACTTTATTATATACAACATATGTAATATGAATATATACTAATGCTAATATTAATTTTCAGTAAATGCTGAAATAGAAAGATAATAAATTATAAATTGATATTGTAAATATAGATAATATAGATCTTACTTATAAATCATTTGTTTAATAAATACTCACATGTACTAAAAACTGTTGAGAAATAATAAAAAAATAAACAAAGAAAAAGATCGTCTACAACTACAAATGTTCGAAGAAATACACAAGTCAGATGCAATCTAAATTCAAAATAGAAGAAACGAAGAAATCCATCATAACCATCTAATCTAGGTGGGTAATCAATAGGAATATTCTATAAAAAGATAATGGTAAAAGTAAATAAAAAGATAAATAATAAGCATTTCATATCCTGCAGAACTCTTATTTGGAACTCTTTTGGATTTTGTTACACGACGCCCCTCGCAGTCATCCTATAAACAGGAAGGGTGAGTACATGAAAAATAAGATTAATTAATACTTGAAGATGAATTGATAAATGAACAAGAAACTAATGTATGGGTTAATACAGGGCTTCATATCGAGGGTCCAATTAATGGTTCATATCTTGGACCACTTCATATCGCGGGCTCAATTGACGTTTCTATCTTGGGTCCACTTGAGATACATATTGACGTCTCATATCGTGGGTCCATTTAACCGTCATATTTTGAGTTCTGGATTTGAAAGGATTTTCATATTCTACATTGAGAAGTCACGTTGAAGAACAACCATCTACCGATCGAAAACCGAAGATTCCGGATACTGAGAAAAGCACCAATAAATGAAAATCAAGATTTTGTAATTTAAGTTAAGTCACATTAGATTCATTTGAGCACCTAGTACCTAACACAACACGGTTACACGGGTCTAGATCTAATTCTTCAAAGATAAATATACAAACCCAGTCATAAATTGTTTAAAGAATCATCGCAGGGCTATCCATCTGAACAAGGGATTGATCAGACAATCGAGATCAAAATATTCTACATTATTACAATTTGTATTAAATAAGTTGATGAAGTCGCCTCTCTTTTATTACCCAAACTTCCAAAGTGTTATCCAACATTGTCTAGGAGAGTTATAGGAAATAGTGGAAGAACCTAGAGGTGCAAGTGAGCTGAATCGTGATCAAGAAGGAGTCGCTGTCGGAGTAGAGCTGGGTCCCAGTGCAACTACCCGCCGGGAGGCGAAGCTTAATTCTCTTATCGAAAGTAGAAGAACCTAGAGGTGCAAGTGAGCTGAATCGTGATCAAGAAGGAGTCGCTGTCGGAGTAGAGCTGGGTCCCAGTGCAACTACCAGCCGGGAGGCGAAGCTTAATACTCTCATCGAAGCAGATATCATCATCCAAGAAATTGAGAAGACGACACCGATTCACGAAGGAACTTAATAGACGTCTACAGATTGGAGCAAGGTATCTGTTCTAACATTTTCTTTAATTATTGTAACCAAGTCATTAGTTGTCGAAATTTGGTGAGTACATTGGTACTCACCGTTACATACACTAATTAAAGTGGCGCCCGAACAGGGACTCAGTTTTCCTGTTCCGTCAGTCGCCCGACCTTTTTGTGACCTTGCTATATATATTATATAGTATATAATATATATATATATATATATTAAATATATATATATATAATATATATTATTATATATATAGTATATATATTTGATATATATATATATATATATATATATATATATATATATATATATATATATATATATATATATATATATAAATATATATTATTTTTTACTTATCCGATCAACATCAAATTTGGAGGACCTTTGTTAAAGTCGGCGAGATACATCTTTTTACCTAAATAATTTTTCTTGGGACTCGAAGAAATTTTTAAAAATCTTCAAAAAAATATATTTTTTTTAAAATCTGTTCCAAGAACAAATCCAAAACTACTGTATATGCAAAGAAATTATCTAAGTAAAACATGTGCATCTCACTTGACTACATATGCTTTGAAAATCTCATCCATATCACATTAGCAGAAAAAAATTATCCCAATTTTTCATTTTAATAACCAAAAAAAGTGAGTTTTAAATTTTGACATTGCTGTGCACAAATTTCAAAAAATCAAAAAACTATTTCGTGCATTTTGTAGGTAATAGACCCATCTGTGCATATTACAAGTTTGAAGTCATTTTGAAAAGAATTGTATTAGTTGAAAGGAACAATGTTAGAAACATAGGTTTTGAAAAAATGAAAATTCTGAAAGAATGACTACAGACTAGGGATGTGCCGGAACCTCGATTTTTTGGAAGTTCCGGTTGGAACTTTCTGCTTTTTCAAATGTCTTTCTTAATAAAATTTAGTAATTGATTTGTCATTTACTCAGTTATGATTATGCATAAAAAATAATATAGAAAATGGATATATGTGAATAAATATCATGATAAAATGACCTTCGACTCTATACTTTCGAAAACTTTAAATATGAAACAATATTTTCACACTCAAACCGGTAGCTTTAATACTCTAGAACGGGGTTGGGGATTTTTTGGAGATTTTTT
>JABUQX010054911.1:15000-22278 GCA_015478945.1 Trachelipus rathkii
ATATATATATATTATATATAGTTATAATATTATATATATATATATATATATATATATATATATATATATATATATATATATATATATATATATATTATATTATATATATATATATTATATATATATATATATATATAGTATATATAATATATATATATAAGTATATTAATATATACTATATATATATATATATATATAATATAATTATAGTATATATATATATATATATATATATATATATAATATATATATATTTATATTATATATATATTATAATAATATTATATATATAAAACACCTGTAGTAATAAAATTAATTAAATTACTTAATTTTGTATTTGCGGAGCCGGAGCCGGAGCAGCCTCTTTTTTTGCGGCTCCGGCTCCAGGTCCCCCTAAAATTTCGCCTCCGACTCCGGCTCCAGATCCCCTAAAATTTCGCCTCCGGCTCCGGCTCCAGTCCCTCAAAAAGTTTCGCCTCCGGCTCCGGCTCCACCCAAAACCTTGCGGCTCCGTGGCTCCGGCTCCCGGCTCCGGCTCCGCAGCCCTGCTCACAACCATAACCTTACTCTTATCTACGATTACTTTCAAACCCTCCTTCTTACACACCCTACAAATATCTCTACAATTCCTCAAAGTCCTTCAGATTCGCACACAAAACAAATCATCCGCAGATAATAGGTAGGGAACCTCCACTCTCTTCCATTCTCCCATTCCAACACCATCCCTGCCACCCCCACCTCTAATTTTTTCATAACCCCATCCATATGCAAATTGAATAACCGGGAGACCTAAAACATCCCTGCCTCACTCTGCTATTAATATTTAAACCTATCAGTTCGACTCTATTTATTCTTGTTACACACGCTTCACTATCCTTATATTTACTTTTGATTCCATTCAGAAGCTTACCACCAACATCATATACGATTAACACCTGCTATAGAGTCTTCCGTATTTAATCCTATCATGTACGCCTGTTGCAAATCCATGTAGAACCTAAATACAATTTATTCTTCTTCTCCCTCTTTCCCAATCACTTGTTTCAATGTAAAGATTGGATCCACACATTCTCTACACATTGTTTTTCACCAATCAGTACTTCAGTCACTCACGCACTCTTTTCACCAAAATACCAGCATATATCTTCCCACAAACACTCAATAACTAATTACCCTGATAATACCACAGTTACTTTATCCCACCTACCCTTATATAAGGGGTACTATTATTGCTCTCCTCCAATCGCTCGGAACTATATACCCTCATAAACGCTTTGTTACACAACTTTCCAATCCAATCAATCACCATCTGCCTATATACTCTTACTGGATTGACGACAAAATTTATTCTTTCATTCCTCATTGTTTTAAAATCAACATAATTGAAAAACTCTTTTTTGACAGAGGATACAAATTCGGTCACTTAGTGTTATTTTACAAAAGATCTTGATTTCCTGAAAACATTCCCAGAATTTATAAATTGACTCAACTTTTCGAAAATTACTTTCAGCAAATTTAAAGATAAATCTCAGGCAAAATTAACAGCTCCTAAGGATATTTTTTTGTATATGAGGTTGCCTTTCTGAGGAAAATCAGTTACGAAATTCGACGTGGTTTTATAAAATTGATGTGGTTTTAAAAACAAATTTTACACAGTTTAAATTTAGATTTATATTTTCGAGTTAAAACAAAATTGGGAAATATTTTTAAATTTAAAGATAAACTCCCTATTACCTTATGTCATTCAGTAATATATCATTACAAATGCGGTGACTGTGATGCCATGCCACCTACATAGGAAAGACAATTAGGAAACCTTTCCATACGTATTGCTGAGCATAAAGGTATTATCCATACATTAGAATCTCTACTAAACCATTTACATCATCCTCCCTATTCAGCTATAAGTGCTCATTCTCTTAGGAAAACGACCATATTACCAGAATACGACATTTGTGATTATTGTCCCAAAACTGATTTGAACCCGATTCTTCAGTTGTTAGAATCCTTGTATATTTGGCATCTTAAACCGAACTTAAATGAAAATCTAAGTTTTAACAGTCTTTAATACTGAAGTGAGGTTTTGTTTTAAATCATAAACTCTTAGCCACATATTATTGTAATCATTAATTTTATCTATATGGTTTATTTATTTTACTTTATATATTTATAATTTTAATTGATTTTATTATATATTATGTTTAAAATTTTATCATTTATATTGTAAGCCTGAAAATGGAAGAAGGATTCTTACCCAAAACTAGTCGGCTAATAAAACCCCGCCATTCTTTCCTATCATGCACCTTTCTTCTGCCTCTGCCAAACTCAATTTCTCTCCTTGCAAACATTCCTTTACTGACTTAATCCACTTTTTCTTCAGTCTCCCAGCCGGTTGGTTCCCAACACACTCACCACTATATATCCGCTTAACCAACCGACTATCATTCATCCTTTCCACATGACCAAGCCATCTCAACATACTTTCATTTATTCTCTCGTTTACCCCTTTCTTCACACCACACAACTCTCTGATACGTTCATTCCTCATTTTATCAATTCTTCTCACACCTAACACGCCCCTAAGGATTGTCCATCTGAACACATGAACTTTAGATCTATACTTCTTATCCAGACCATAGTCTCACTACTATTACAATAACACAGGTAACAACATACCCTCATGCAAGACCCTGGCACTCCATACTTAGTCCTTTTACATTCACCCAACGATTTAATTGCACCAGCCACCTTCCTGCCATTACAAACAAAATTCCTACTACACTCTGCATCATCCGTTCCTTCTCATCGCAAACATATCCTAAAATATATTTTTAAACTTCAGAAACTTGTTCCAGCCCTGCTCACCATTCTAAACATATAACTTCACACTGAGGGCTATCTTCACTCACAACCATAATCTTTCTACGTTTACATTTTTCAAACCCTCCTTTACACACCCTGCTAAATCTCTTTACCAATCCTCTCAACTCTCTTCAGATTCGCCACAAAGAAACAAATCATCCCGCATATAATAGGTAGGGTTCCCTCCACTCCTCTCCATTTCTCCACAATTCTAACACCATTTCCTGCCACCGCCACCTCGAATTCTTTCATAACCCCATCTATATATAAATTGAATAACCAAGGGAGACAAACCACAACCCTGTCTCACTCCGCTCTTAATCCTAAAAACCAATCACTTTGACACCATTTATTCTTACAAATTGCCTCACTATCCTCATACATACTTTTGATTCCACTTCAGAAGCCTACCACCAACACCGTATATATCACTAACACCTGCCATAAGCTTCCATATTAACCCTATCATACGCCTGTTGCAAAATCCATAAAACCTAAATACAATTTATTTTCTTCTCCCTCATTTTCTCAATCATTTGTTTCCAATGTAAAGATTTGATCCACCACATCCTCTACCACTCCTAAATGCACCTTGTTCTTCACCAATCAGTCCTTCATCACTCGAACGCACTCTTTGACCAAAATACCAGCAAGTTAGTTCAAGGTCTGTATAAACGATCGGCGGGCAGCCCGCCTTCCCATGAGGTGATCCATTTTTTGTTATATATATATTATATATATATATATTATATTATATATAGTAGTATATATATATGACTATATTATATAAATGATCACAGGCGACATTATACTCGTAGATGCTTACTGCTTTGCCACGAGTTTACATATATAGAAGCAAACGATCGATCTCTTTACAATTTTTCTATAATGTTACGACATAAATTTCTCTTTATTTGCGAAGACTAGGTCAAATGAATTGAAATGTAGCATAATAAATATAAAAGATTATGCAAAGTTGAAACAAAAGTGTAGGCAATCATACGGGATTACATAATGTTATTTATTCAATCCATAAAAGTGACTGCTCGTGCACAAATCGAATAGCGAATTGGTGCTGTGAAGAATTAAACTATAAAATTGTTCTGCGTTGTTGCCTTGCATCTTTAGTTACATTATTGCTTGCCACAGGCTGCCAAGAAAGTATACCACATTTTTCTAATGGTATAAATAAGGCTGGACTCTTAATTAAGGTTAATTTATATATATATAGTTATTATATTATATATATATATTATTATAATAATATATAATTAATATATAATATATATTATATTATTCATACTATACTATAAACACTTCAATAAACTTATTCCCTATATATAATATTATATCTAACGTTATATTAATTACCTATATATATACTTATATCTCCTATTATACTACTATACTACTTATATGTATATATATATATATATATGTATATATAATATATAATTAGTATTATTATAATTATTATATACTCTAATACTTCTTCCTTATATTATACTAATATATGATATTAATCTCCTATGGATTAATCTGATATATATACCCTCACTCTATACATATACGCTTTTATATCTACTCAACAACTTCCAAACCAAATCATCAATCACCATATACTCGCTTCATTATCATTGCTTGATACATATTCTATATATTACCTAAGTTATATAATTATTATATATATTCATCTATTATATATATACTATACCTGCATATTTACAATTCTTCAACTTCTTACTCATAACTTACCCTAATTATACCTCACCTCCATTGCCTAAGTAACTACTCATCCCGTCTCAATACCTATATATATATTTTATTGCCTTCTATACATTATATGATATTACCATCAAATCACTCAACACCAATCTTCAACTATGATCACCCTTATTTATCATTACTTGACAAATGAATTATGCAGATTATTTACAAAGGTGTTCTTATTTATCTCTCTACTAACTTACTTTATCTCACATTCTACATTTTCATATATTGGTTACAAAAGCACCTATATATATTCAAACCTATTCATTATTTATCTAAGTCATAGGTTCCTTATTATATATCTCATTATTCTTTAAACCTTTTGTATATGTAATCTTTACTCTTACCAGTAGAATAAGCTTACTTATAATATTTACGTTTGAGTTATAATAGTCCACCTCTAATTATTATATACAATCTTATCGCTTCCATTATATAAGACTTAGTTTACATTATATTATACCTACTATTTCATTGTTTTTCTTCTAACTATTATAACGAATGCATTCTATACTGTATTTTATATTTAAGTATATTTATTATATCATTATTATTCCATCTAATATTATATAATTTTACCATAGCATACTTTACTATTTTATGAAATTACTTCATTATCTCAATATATGCTTCGAGTACATTTCAACTACACGCTGTTATCTTTTTTTACTATTATAAAACCTGAGCTTTGCATAATCTAACTATATATATATACTTTTATTATCATTATCAAATTATCCATAGAAACTCGATACTTAGTTAACATTATATCTTTAACTTATACTATCGATTTTAAGCTAAATACTATTTACCACATACTTCTTTATATGCTATATCTGTTTAATATATCTGCCTCATAATACATATATATTGTGTATATTTATCCTTCATTTGCTCCCAAAGTAATTATAGTATATACTCTATATTATAGTTTCACAAACTTAGTGATCACATAATCAACTATTTTAATATATTATGTTGCTCAAAGAAAGAACATATAATAGGGAGGTTAAAGAATTAACTGCCTTCTCGGGATTGAACCACGCATGTTGCGACTGAGGAACAATGATAACCCAGTGCGCTTGCGCTTTACGAACTGAGCTATCATCCATAGCCACTATAACTTGGTTCCTCAGGAAGATCTCAGTTATAAACGCTCATAAATGCCGAGCTCCCTTCAAGGCGACGATCACCTATGTGTCCAGTTTGCCTGTTCCCATATCCATCGTTCTTTTATATAGTAAGAAATGTTAATACTTTTTTGTTTTTTCCTTTCTGCTATTGCATAGTAATCGCATAAAAATACGAGGAGAAAGCATTAATTCTCTCTCACCTTCCTATTATCCTCGTTCTCTCTTTATAAATCTTATTAAAATTGCGTATACTTATCTATAATATTTAACACTTTTTTTACAATAATAAAGAATACGAAGAGAGCATAGCACAGGCCCCATGGCACACCTTTGTGTGTTATCTGTACTCTCTTTGAAGTGAGCTCTCGGTTGGCTTATAACAGTGTTACTGAATTTCCTCATACCGATTTCTCCACTGCGATGCATGGAGAGGTTAGGCTCAGTCGTACGCACCGGTTATATTGTCCTCCGTCTACGTCAATACATTAGGTCGTTAGTCAATCCGGAGAAGGCTCAGTTAATTCTTACCTTAGCCTATTTAATAAATGATTCTTCATTAACATCATACTTATATAAATTGCGGCCACACGCATGCATATTTAATCAATTCCTCACAATTTATCCTATAATATCCTCACTACTCTCACAATCAGATTTTATATTACAACTAATATATATTATTCAATACTAATAACTATACCTTCATACATATATTATCTCAAAATTCTTCACTCATTCAAGACTAATATATAAAAATCCAATTTTATTCTATATATATATATATTATTTCACCTCGATACCATCTCTACCTATCCACTACAACTCTATTAATATCAGGCTTGTGGGTTCAATACATATTACTTGTACTTGTTACTTAAGTTACATTATTTGGTGACATATGAGTACTTGTACTTGTACTGTACTGCAGTTTCATAAACTAGCTGTACTTCTTTGTACTTGTACTTGTACTTGAGCCTTTTTATATTTTAAAAGAAGGTACTTGTAGCGTTTGTACTTGAAATGTTACTATTTTGGCTTATTTAACTTCGCCCAAATATTTTCATTATATTTTCTTTTTATTCATTTTTTCCAAACTCCGTATAGTCTCATTACTCTCTTCTTAGAATATATATAGAATTATAATAATACTTATCCAATCTTGGCTCGTATTATTCATAGTTACCTACCATTCTCATTTTATCTCATACCTAATGTATACACTATATACTACTCACTCCTCCAAAAATAGAATATACTCACTAATACTATATATATATATATATATATATTATATATAATACTATATATAATATATATATATATATAATCATATCATGTCATAATATCCATATATATACATTATATATATAATCGTACCTATATATGTTTTATTATTTTATAATATATTCTAACTACTATCACTAATTATTCAAGCACCTATTATAATCATATATATATTAAAATTATATTGATACGTATATATATATATACATTATATATATATATATTTACT